>KZ987927.1:0-14163 GCA_003614145.1 Piptocephalis cylindrospora
GGGGGGGGTAATGAAGGGTCCCGGTTCTTATAACGGTACTCTTATAGTTTAATCCCTGAAGTTATTTAATGATCAGTTTATATTTGCTTTAATTCTTGCTGATCGTGTTGCCCTTGCGCTTCTAGTGTATTTTATTTCATCAAGTATGGTTCCCCGGAAGAGGAGTGACGAAAAAAAGAGTCCATAGTGGTATAAATACTAGTGCACTTTCGTGAGGCCGCGCATGTTGGATTGATCTTGGCTGTTACCATTTGGAGTACATTAACGGCCTTAGGGCTAGAAAGAGGGAATGACGGTCTAATTACCGGGCATGTTCAAAGAGAGGGTGTATCAAGGCGGAGGAAGGGTAAATTAGAAGGGGGCGATTGAGGAGAAGAGATACGAGAGAAAGGAATCGAGGATATAGAGCGGTAAAGGTGATTTACATCCTTATCTATTATTAGGCCAGTAGTGTAGATAAGGAAAATAAAATTGTTCTTCAAGGAAAGCGTACAGCCCAGTAAAGATGGAGATCATGATGAGTTGGCTGGGAGAGGCATCTAAGACTATTGCTTTTTCCCTCTGTAAAATAGTAGCCTAATCAATCTACTAGTGCTATCTTCTCAATCATCTAGTCACACGCAGAAGAGCAAAGGTATTGAGAGGAAGAGAAAATGGGTCTGTGTATATTCTGCATGGATTGGCCCTATACGTAGTGCCTCTTGGACGAGCTAAGGAAGCACCATTCACAATACAGAAAAACTAGGCAGACAACCATAGGGCCGATCTCATCCCCAAGAGATCCTATCCTCCTTGATACACCTATCGGGTAGGGTTCCGGTAGGAGCACCATCAGATAGGCAATAAAGGTAACGGCTTCATCGTTACCAAGTGGATAATGACCAGGATAATGCTAGTCTCATCATCAGGAAGAGCGGGAGGAAAATCGTGAAAAGGAGAAAATTCTGCTCAACAACGAATCTCTCGACATTCTCGTGGGCTTCTGGGCGCCTCTGGAGGCCTCGGCATAGTTAGCTTCACGCTTGATGATAAATGATCTCTTCTAAAGTACATAAGACGATAGGGAATTCAGAGATTATAGGCATCAAAGATAGAGAGAGAGGTGTGAGTGATTAAGAGACACAATTCATGGAGCGGCCACCATCATCTGAAAGTACGATACCTTGGTAATACCAAATGCCCTCTTCGTCTTGCCGAGTAGCTTGTTGAAGCGCTATATTCATGATGGTAGGGCATAAAGTAAGTGGATTGTTGGTTAGTTGGTAAAGTCGTTAGTATAGGCTAGAGGGTATTTATATGAAATCAACACAGCTGCTAGATGACCTACAGAAGTCTTTGTCTACATCATATCAATTATAAATGATTGACGATTTAACTAGTTAATGAGTGGATATTATACAAGGATACCAAAACCGCTGATCAGCTTACCGGAGTGGTTGGCTACATTACATTGTATGAATTCTAGACGGTTAGTAATGAATTGGGTGAGAGATCGAGAACTACCAATTGACTTACCAATTCCATTGGCTACGTCATATTAATTATGGTTGATTGGTAATTCCAACAGTTAATGGCAAGTTAGATGAGAGCACCAAAACTGTTGACCGACTTACCGGAGTGATTGCCTATATCGTATTAACCATGGGTGGGAGGGAGCATGGATGGTTGAGGCGGATAGTGATTGGGGATTAAAAGGAAAGGGAGAATCAATGAGTGGTAAGGAGACAGTTGAAGAGAGGGGGTGCATGCAAAGTAGACAACTCCCTTCTAAAAGCCACTCTTCTTCAAATCCCCCAATAAGCCTACAATTTTCCGAGCGTTCTTGACAGCATTCTCGATAGGATCAAGAATTTTCGATAGATTGGGATCTTGATTCCTCATCCTCATGATGTCATCAGAGAACTTTGCATATTTTACCTCAGCATGTGCAGTAGCCAATGCAGATGATTCCGATGTGATTTTCGAGTATTCAATGAGCAGCTCGTTCCTTTTCTAGTCAATGTGGAGGCGCAGGAACACCAGTATAAATGAGTGCATAATTAGGCTGTGAAAAAAAATGGGAAATCCTTCATCAGACTCCTCATCCCTCTGATTAGTCCTTATCCATTTACCTTCTCAGCTTCCCGCTTAACGGATATCTGGTCAGTTGCAGGTAATTTCCGAGCTACTTTCCACTCTTCATTGATCAGCTTATTATGTTCCCAATCAATGCGGAAGCGCGGGGACATCAGTATAGATGAGTGCATAATTAGGCTGTGAAAAATGGGGATTCCTTCACCAGACTCCTCGTCTCTCTATGATGAGTCTATATCCACTTACATTATCGGGACGGGCTTTGGGCAAGGTCATTCCCTGATTTTGATCCTTTAAGGTGGCGCCAGCTACATTAGAGAGAGAATGACAAAGATGCTTAGAGGATAAGGAAAAGGAGGAGGGAAGTACTCGATAAATTCTTATATATCTTACACTTTTGACTATTCGTGTTCTATCAAGTGTAAGGATGAGAACATGATGGGAGGGTAATGGGATGAGAGGGTCCTTGACAGAGATTTGTGGAGGTGACAGAGAGATCAAGCAGTAGTTTACTCCTCAAACGTTGCCTTCCATCTATATCAAGCAAGGGGACATATCTCACGAGGTGTGTAATGTAAGTTGACTTACCGGTTTGTCCATGACGAGAGGATAATAACGATCACCAGGAAAAAGCTCATCAGGCATGCTCTGTATCAATTGTTTAAATAAACGAGATTTTTCAGAATCATTCAAGTCCTTGATCAATGGATCAGCCTTAAATGCGTTGTTTCGCTCTGTAGAGGTTGGTCTGATCTATTATTTAGAGTAGCGTCAAGGCGCATCACATGATGGATGGTGGTGGATATGTAAGTAAAAGGTGGAATTAAGAATAATGTAAGAAGAGATTGTGCGCATCTCTCCTACATCCATGAACAATCCCACATTCCCCATCGCAGCTGTATGACCTACATACAATGCGATGATCATCTTAGAACCAAGAGCACCTACATTTTCGTTAAATATAATTTTGATAAGGCTATCTTGCTCGGCGTCCGTGAGATCTGAAATGTCTGTGATCTTCGACCTGCTGCCTGTGGGCTTGTCGATCTATTATTATTATAATTACCAAAGAAAAGTGGATATCGGTTTTTGTAGGCGGGTGAGTATTATCCACTGGTAGCGCTAAAGCGCGATGACGACGGATCTTATTATTCAAGGATCAATCTCTTTTCGTCAATGGGAAATGCCCCTTGGACGAAAGAGGTTCACCAAGTGTGAAAGCGCTTTGTGGGCATACAACCGTCTATCCATTGCCTCCGCGATAGATCATCAGCAATGGTAAATAAGAAAAGCTTACATCAAGTTTGGTTGTATCTGTACGTCCATTCACGGATCGTGGGGCCGCTTGGGGGTTTGTCTGTCTCTGGGATTCCGTCTGCAATTTATCCTAGTGGTGATGATATAGAAGCGGAGCGTCAGTAAGCAAAAATAAATAACTCTGATTGATTAGAACATGCACACAGATTTTATCAGACTACTTGATAGAGTCGTCTCTCATCCGGAGAAGAGAACTGGGCTTTTCTAGAAAGCCGCAATATGCCTTTCCCTCCACACACACTGAGAAATTCATCCTAAAAACGCAAACGCTCTTACCTTGGCGATTCGGCTCCTCCCAAATGCTTTGTCTAGCTTGAGGTTCATTTCCGAAAGCTGCTACGGAAGCAAGGAAGATGTGAATAATGTGAATCCTTTCGAAAGAAGGAAAAGTGATTGTGCGTCTCCATGTACGCCCTCTCTTCAATCCAGGAAGAAAAGAAGCATCTACAAATCAAAGAAAATACCTTGGGGTTCCCTAAAGGCTTGGCATCATCAAGTGCTAAACGTGCCTTATCAAGGGACTATATGAGTGTTGACGAGCATGTGAAATTGAAAGATCAGTGAGCATTGAGCTAGCTAAAATTATATCCTGGATCAATGAACCTGATACGAAATAGGTTATGAGGCGTCTGCGTCAACTTTACTTACCTTTCTAATGTAATCCATTGACATCTTGTAATTATTTATAGGGCATAGGAAAAGTGAATGAAAAGTATTAATTAGTGAGATTAGACAGGAGTGTCCCGTGAAGCATGTGTAAAGCCAAACCTGTGATTACCTTTGCGGCCAAGCTCGGGTCCTTCTAATTTAAAGAAACATGATTTAGAAAAGAGTGAGTGAAGGTGTTCATGAGAAAAAAACACACACACCCGATCAACTATATCGTTCTAGTGCTATCCCAATTGTTTTTGCACCACTGCCATTACCTCAATATCATCCAGTCGCCGGGTAGCCCTGGCCAAATGCTAATAAGCATATAGAAGGAATGAACAAGCTCATTGTAAGTCATCCAAGTCCCAGAAATCTTAACCATTGCCGTAACCAGAAATTACCGTATTGAATTTCTTGACATTTTGCTGCTGTTAATCGATTATAGTGGGTTGGAGAAATGAGCTAACAATTTCAATGGGCTACTCATTCCAATAACGAATTACCTGTTCTGGGGTTACCTGTTCTGGGGTTAATGTTTCCTCTTTAACAACAGGAGTTTTCGTCTACCGTGCATTTTGGGGGGTTGTTATCCGAGAGAGTAATAGGACAATCGAGAAGGTTTCACGTCCATGACACAGGATGATGAGGGTGGTGTCGTTAGTGAATAAATTCTCCGAACCATTGATGCGTATTATATCCTTACGTTGTCGGGTTGGCGATTCTGTGTCACTTTCGTGTTGGTCTTCCTCTTTTCGGTATTCCCGACAGTAACTTTTTCTGGTTCTTTGTTGGTAATCTATGAAGCATAGATGGGTATCGTAATAGGATGGGGTAAGTGAATGGTCACCAATCATTTCTACCCTATACGAGATGCTGAGCATTTCAAGGCCTTTTATATATAGCATTGTGGCTTACCGTGTTTTTACCTGGAGAGGGCTTCGAATAGACATGGAAAGGCACATTGGGATCATCTAAGGGTAGAAGACAATAAGAAGCCACACCTTATCAAAAAAAGCCTCGAATGCTGCTCAAAAAGGCTAAAAGGATCAATGAACCCATGAAAATAAACATACCGTGACTGGCGAGTTGAGGTTCCTATACAGCATACATAAGGAGTTTTTTTAAGTAGTTAGATTTTAGTACAATCCGAACAAATATTAAACATTCATTTGGACTCCCGATCCCCTCAAAAAGAGGTATGAGGAAGAAAACTTACATATTGCTTTAGTGCTGATTCATTTATGTACAATATGCGCAAGATACCATATATCGAGGAGGAAGATCGAGGATAACCGATCAAAAAAGGGACGAGAAAATGAGTATTTAAATGACATGACCATGGGTTTATGTGATCCAGAAAAAAATGATTCCTCAGAAGATCACATCCCAACGAAATAGAAAGCCGTGCGCTTGTACCTCATATAAAGATAAAGATCCCCTACCCGCACGCCATTAATGTGAAAAAAGGTAGTGTACTCACCTGGGTGGACTACCACTGGTTTGGCGCCTCCACCAGGGACTGAAGCTATGAACAGAGGATAGGCCGTAAGTGAACCTGCTAATTTACTTTTATCCCCTATTCACGTCATGATATTGTATCCGCACAGGTCATCTGCATGGGAAATAAAGATGTACTCACCATGTCCCGGAGAAGGGGCAACAATAGGATGGGCGGCCAAGCAGGCCACGACGAAGATGAGAGCGGTGACCTTCATGGTGACAACTGAAAGGAGACGTGTGAGGCCGGACCAGACGAGATTGGATGATAGAAAGGGATTGATGGTTGGGATCGGGTGAGAGGTTGCTCAAAGTCAATCTCAAAAGACGATACGGAGGTGGTGCAATGGGCAGAAGCGGGGAGAAGATCAAAGGAGCGGTGCGAGACTGTATAATTTGGAGGATGGCCAGCACAGAGATGAGAAGGAGGAGGAGAAAGAGAATGGTTTAAGAGAAGGCTCGCAACAGGATGTGAGTAGGGGTGTTGGAAGCTGGAAGGGATTGCACCAGGCAATGCACAGCAGCAGGAGGGATAGGGAGAGTGAGGAGGAGGAAACGAGAGGAAGGGGAAGGTCGCGAGGGCGAGGAGGAGGAGGAGGAGGGAGATAAAGTGGGACGGGAGGGAAGATGGCGAAGGAGAAAGTGCGAGGAAGAGCGGGAATTGGTGAAAGGAGAGAGAATGGGTATAAATAAAGAAGGGAGGAGTAGGCTTCGCAAGATATGCTTTATCGGACCTTTATACCCAGTGGATCGGTCGAGGGTTCTCGCCTCCCAAATTCGGTAGAACGAGTGACTTGAGGAAAGCAGAGATTTCCAGGGTCCCGATTACGGAGTTTGAACAAGAAGATGAAAGGTCATTCTATCAACTCAGTCTATGCTATTAGCTTTGCACAGTGGCCGTTACATGGGAAAATCCGAGTTTGAAAAGGCACCTCCGCTCCAGAGCAGCATCGTCGTCGCTCTCCCTCTCGCCGCAGTATTCGTTGTACCTTCCGTCCTAATATTCGGAGCTTATTCAGCGTGCTTTTTTACCATGACTTTCGGAGTTTGAGACAGAAAAATTATACAACCGACCAGCCATAATGTCCGCAGTTTACCATTGTTCTCTCTCTCCTGACCGCTTGGCACTTTATAATCTTATGGTGTCTACGGGTTTCTTCCTTCCATGATCTCTCCTCTCCGCCCTCCATCGGAGGTGTACGATAGAGAGATATGCTGATGATTGTGGAGTGGATTTATTGTGATCCATCGCTAGATCGGCGGAACTGGATGGCAGATGCCTGGTAAGGATATGTAAAGAAAGGGATGTAGGTTCTGGGAAGTGGGATAATTGAGGATGACAATAATGATGACTAGAAAAGTGGGGAAATGAGATGACTTATTTCTCAGAGAAAGACGTACCAGAGATGAAGGAAAAAATCACAGGGGGGGTTTAGAATTCTACTTCAGTTTCCATCTCAGTTTCTATCATTCTCATCTTCATCTCCATTCTAGTCTTCTCATTTTTGACCCTTCTACAGAAGGCGGTCTTCCTTTGGTTCAAGTGCCTTTCAGCATGCTTTTACGCTTCTCTTCCTCCTTCAGAGACCCAGTCAGTTGGTTCGGATAGGGAAAGGAGTAATGTCAGAAGGTTGGGCCTGAGTGCTATGGGTCTCTATCCAACGGCCAAAATCAGCCCCTCTAATCTCAAACAACGATTAGGTAGTAAAGTACAGCTTGGTGTATCCATCAGGGATCAGAGAATTCCAAGGCGCCAAGGAGCTATCTAGATGGACTACCTATAAAACGGATTTATCCCGCCCGGGATTTGAATGGTTTATCGTGCATTCAAGCCCTAGGCAGATGTGTCCTCGCCATCTACCCCAGATTAGATGCATGAGTACTCCATACACTTCTCATGTACTCGAGTCCCAGCAATTGTGCATGAATCACTGCCTTACCGCTTGAATGATACCCGTCGCGGTCTCAGTCTTTAGCAATGATTCAGGGAATATATCGGTGAAGAGTACGACCAAACTAGGCCCAGTTCTTTTTGGCTCACTGCACTCTTCTTGAGCCATCACATATCCATCGTATATTTTTTGGATCTTTAACTTCTTCTTAAATCCCGCCCTCTTCCCCATCCTCTTTTGTATTGGTCCTGAAGACAAGCAATAATCAAATTATCATAAAAAACATTTCTTGTAGGAATTGAGAATGCTTTTCTTTTGACTTGTACTTTCCTGGGTACATACTGCGAATGCTCTATTTACAGGGCGCTTCTATGAATAGACATCCCTTCCATTCCTTTTTTCCTATACACATCTACCCCAGCGGAGGCCAAAGTATGACGAAAATATGATGATAATAAAATCGCTTTGCTTTCCTTCAACAAAGTAGGCTGACAGGTATCCGAGCGCAGTATTCATTTGAACGGTTAGCATGCGCATGCATGAGAACAGTGCCTAATGAACAGTAATTCTCATCAAGGTGGTGTGCATTCTGATATTTTATTTATGTAATAAAGGATGTGATTTTAACGGTTTAAAAATATTCTCTATCTCTACTACTGATAAAAGAGTGAGTTATTATTGGTATTATATGTTGAGTGTCAAAGGAGCATATGGCATGGTCACCCTGGTACCACACAGGCCGGCTTAAGGGTGGGTATTACGTTCGGATATCCATCAGCCTACCCCACCTAGGGAAAATAGAATGGGCTCACTATTACTACAGCATATGATATGGTCAACATCTGTGTAGTTATGTAGAGATACAATATCTGCCATAAGCACTCATCCAATATGCATACACTCAACCGTTTCACTTGTCTCAGAGCATAGCCTTGGGCGTTGTGGTGATTAGAAGCGTGTGCATCATCCTGACTGCGAGGTTAGTGGCTAATTATAGTCCTTGTCCAACACAGGAATCTCCACTTTTCTCCAAGTTTAGTACGGCACACTCACCTATGCATGTTGCATTCTAGGCTTATCCAATGGTCCCATATGCACCCCAAACCTCCTACCCTCTGAACCAATCCTGCTTAATCAATCCTGGGCACCTCTTTCGTCCTCCTCCTCACTTGCCTTGCGCCTTAGTCACAGCGGGTGTGCGTACGCACGCGTTCACTCCGCTTAGACATAAAAAGGATTAGGCTTGGCAGGCCGTGCCCATCTTCCTCCCTTCCCCTCTCCTCCCCTCCTCCCCGCTTCCTTCCTTAACTGCTCATTTCGCGTTCGTAAAGTCGTCTCTTCGTGCCCAGTTCCGTCCCTACGTTAGTTCTTTCGTATCCAAACCTTCGTGCCCCCTAGCTCTTTAGCCCGTTCATCAGTTTTCTTTTGCCTAGGTAGGTCATCTGCGAAGGATATACGGTGGTGCATTCTGAGCGCTAGCTTTGATTTTTTTTACCGCCCCTTGGAGGCGTGTGAGCTTGGGGCTTGAGGGTGTGCTAATCTAATCATCCCTTCTCCCCTCCCCTCGCCCCTACCTAGCTAGCACTATGTCCCACGTCACTCCCGAGAATTTGTGGAGCGAATCCAAGAAGACCATTGAGGTCTTAGAGCAAGCCCCTGTCCAGACCGAGTCTCTGATTCAGCTCTGCGGGGTATACCGGCGCCTAATTGCCCGAGAGCAAAGGATTGATCAGTTGGATAGCATGGCTATCGATCTGCTCATTGGACTGACGGAACCTCTGCAGGCCCTGGTCAGTCATGGTGATCTGGTGGAATGCACCTCTTTGGACTCTCTTACGGCTGAAGGCCTTGGGATTGCTCAGGGCTTGCAAAAGTTTCTCCTCAATTACCATGCCCAGGGAGTCTTGTACCGGGCGTGCAACTGGATCAGCTCCTGGAATGAGCGGTCGGTTGAGACTTTTCTGAACCAATTGGATGGATTTGATGACGGGGTAATCCGATACATCGCAAAGTACCTCCGCGCCCCAGCTTCCATTGACAGACCTGAGCGGGAGAGGCAGTCGAATGGAATAGCACTGGAGGGAAAGGTGCAAGAGGAGGATAAGGTTCAAGTGGACGACCTTCCCGATGTGGGCGCCGCCCCTGGCCCCAAGTTTAACCCTCGTGATGGTAAGTGACATGAGGGATTCATCTGTATGCTGACTCTCTGCTCCACTCACCTTTCCCTCTCTCCTTCCCCCCCTCTCTCCTCCCCCCCCCTCTCTCTCTCTATGTGCTATTTACTTTCGATAGACATGTTCACAGGGTCCCTTCTCGGAAGAAAGTTTGTCCTCCTCAACACTCCCATCTTGGGAACCTCGGACGCGGATGTGATTTGGAAGGCTAAGAATAAGAGGATTTGCACGGAGGTGGCCCTCAAGTTTTATCGGGTCGAGGAGCGCTTTGAAAAGGAGTGTCAAGCGCTCAAGGACCTTGGAAGCGCCGAGTGCAAGCACATCCCCACCATCATCACGACGTTCAAGGGAAAGACAGAGACTGAAGGATGGGAGAGTTACAATTGCCTAGTGATGGACTTTTGTGAAGTTCCGCTATCCGAGTTTATCCATCAAACTCGAGGTCCAGAGCTGACCATCCACTACATCAAGATGGTGATTAGTGATATTTCCGATGCTCTCTTGGCGGTTCATCGGACAGGTTATGGTAAGTAAGCCGAGAGGGATTGTAGGAAGGTCTTGCCTCTCTCTAGAGTCAGCGTCTCATCTAACAACACATCCTTTCCTCCTCAACCACCTCCCATAGTGCATTGCAATGTTAAGCCCGAGAATGTGCTTCAAAAGAGGAATCCTGGCGCCTTGGTGCCCACATGGATGCTTGTGGACTTTGATTCGGCCACCCGGATCAACGAGCCCATGAGGATGACAGGAGGAGTCAACTATGTGGCACCAGAGGTGGCAGAAAATGAGCTCTTGGACCAGGAGAGCACAGCATTCCCTGCTATTGATGCCTATGCACTTGGCCGGATCCTTCAGTTCATGATGACACCTATTGGATGGTGGCCCCGGGTGAAGGATACGGATGAAGAGAAGATGCGATATCTCTCAGAGATGACGGAGATCAAGGTGAAGCAGACTGGGAGCGTGGATGAGCACACGGCTCGCGCAATCAACCATCTAATCCACCGGGATCCCGATATGCGTCGGGACATTGAGCGGTTCCGGAACAGTACGTTCATCGGAGGAGGCAGCGATACAAAGGAGATGGATGATCTAAAGAAGGATACCGATGTGGCCAGGGCGGTGCACCAGCAGATGAAGACCATGCAGAGCAGTGTGGGTAACATTAGCCAGGGTATGTCGGACATTAAGCTTGGAGTGGATACGGCGGTGAACAAGATGGATGACATTATGGACAGTGTGCAGGCCATGCGTAACCAGGCATTGAACATGGCCGTGAATGTCGTTCCCCGCCTCTTCCTCCTTATTCCGGATCCCTCGAGGAACATCCTTAATGTGAGCGACTGGGGCCGAGACCATTTCACCTTTGTGTTCATGTGCGAGTGCGAGAACCCTCATCCCGGGTACCATCCCGGGTACAAGCTGTCGGAGCCCAAGAAATTCCTGGTCAAGTACGGACCGCACATCCGACTGGTCCTCCAAATGACTTTAACCGCGGTGTCGGTGGCAGGAAAAGTCGCAGGCATCCCAACACTCTTCCCCCCCGGTACCATGGATGCGCTTCAGTCTATTGGAAAGAGCGGGGAGGAGCTCTTTGCTCGGGTGGAAGCGTTTAGCAAAAAGCTTGCGGTCATTGGGACCGAGTTGGACAAGGCCAGCGTAGTGGATCCGGTGATGAGTCAGACGGGTGGACAGGGGAAAAAGGCCTATGGTACTTTTAGTGAGAAGGATATGCGCGCCATTGAAGGTAAGGCTTTTGCGGATATGTGAGACGTGTGGCCCATACTCATGATCCCCTTTCCTTCTTCCCCCCTCAGCTTACCTTGAGAGCAAGGACCCGAGCCGGAGTCTTGGAAACCTTCGTCGGTGCACGCATCGAAAGTCCGGGGCTGTGAGATGGCTGTGTGATGACCATCTGGATAGTGGCGAATATCTTGTGGCGAATACCGAGGAGGAGTAAGAGGATGAATTACTTGAGCTAAGCTAGCGGGGGAAGGGAAAAAAGACGGGTATGGGATGGTCAATGGGATACCAGTGAGATTGATCATGCTTGCTTTTGCCTCTTGATTGTGGTTTGATATGATTAGTGTCTAGCTGGTCCTCTTCATCCTTTGAACGATGCATTGGAATGACCCGGCATTTGTTTCCTAATGGGATATAAAAAAACACGATTCAATCTTATGGACATCTCAATAAAACACCTGATCATCCAATCTGATGGGACGCCTTTGCAATGAGACGTGTTTGTGACATAATGATTTGTCGATCTTCGTCATAGAGTACACTGCTACTCCTTCCCTGTCATTCAAGTGGGTGATTCAATGCAGTCATCATGTCTACTCTAGACTAACCAATGGACTTGAGCCCAAAGGTCAAGCTGGCTGAATGACGTCGATTGATCATGGTAGTGTGATGGAATCAGGAGTCATCCTTTTTTGCATCCTTGCTCTGTAGGACAAAGCGCCCTCTTGCGTGTTGGTGGAGGGAGGGAGGAGGCCCTTTCAAACCAGCCGCACATCAGCCCAACCTCTAGTGCCTCCCTCGCACATTTGTCCCAGCAACAGCCACATCCTTCCAGTGCGTGTACACGACTGTGTGTGCTCCCCCTCTTCTTCTCCCTCCCCCTCCTCCTGCTCTTCCTCTACACCCACACACACTACCCATTTTTTCCACACCCACCACACACGCGGTCGTCTCTTCCCCCTCACCTTCACAAAGCCCCATCTTTCCGTCACCGCCCGGCGTCCCACTGCTCGCTCCCAGCCCTCTCTCTTTCTCTTTCTCCTTCCCTTCTCCCTCCCTCCTTCCTCTCCTTTTCCTCCCCCGTCTCCTCTATCAGTACCTGAGCACCACCCCCTGGTGCTTCCCTTGCCCACCATTCTGCGCTCCAAGCCCCCGATCCTTAAGCCAGCCATCCATACGCCGGCCTACTTGATCCTTCTTGTGTCGGTCCTCCTTCCTTTTCTTTTCGTCTCCGTCTACCGTCCCCATCACCCCGTGGTCCCAGGTACCACATCCTCTTCCACCACCACGTCCCCTGCTCCGCCTCCTCCTGCTGCAGCTGAGGAGCCCGCCAAGCAGGAATCATCCACCCTCGCGCCCCCCTCTCCCTTAGTGGATCCCAAAGTCGTTCTGGAGGACATTGCTGAACAGGCTGCCCTGAAGCGCGCAGCCGCCACTTCTGGCACCTACAAGGGCCCCAACAACTACAACGTCAACCCCAACATGACCAGTGTTGCCCGGGTGTACGCGAACGTCCTGACCCAGGAAGACCGAGAGTACTGGGATTATGATAATGTCCAGATCACCTGGGGTTCCCAGGAGAATTACGAGGTCGTCCGGAAGATCGGACGTGGCAAGTACTCGGAGGTCTTTGAGGGTGTGGCTATCCCCGCTGACCCGACCGAGCCGCCTCGTCGGTGCGTGATCAAGGTGCTGAAGCCGGTGAAGAAGAAGAAGATTAAGCGGGAGATTAAGATCCTGCAGAATCTCTCGGGTGGCCCCAACATTGTCCAGCTCCTTGACGTGGTGCGGGACCCCACGTCCAAGACCCCGGCACTAATTTCGGAACACGTCAACAATCAGGATTTTAAGGTTTTGTACCCCACTCTGACGGATATGGACGTCCGGTACTACATCTATGAGCTTCTCCTTGCCCTGGACTACTGTCACTCTAAGGGTATCATGCATCGGGATGTCAAGCCCCATAATGTCATGATTGATCATGAGAAGCGGCAGCTTCGTCTCATCGACTGGGGCCTCGCCGAATTCTACCATCCGGGTACGGAGTATAATGTCCGTGTGGCTTCTCGGTACTTTAAGGGTCCAGAGCTTCTCTTGGACTTTCAAGAGTACGATTATTCTCTCGACATGTGGTCTCTTGGCTGCATGTTTGCTGGCATGGTGAGTTCTATCTTGAATTACCTTTTTATCCTTCTCCTTTTGGGGTAGGAGGGTGCACCGACTTACCCCAACCTACGCGTAGATCTTCCGTAAGGACCCCTTCTTCCACGGCCAGGATAACTATGACCAGCTGGTCAGGATAGCTCGTGTCCTCGGGACGGATGCCCTGTTCCAGTATGTGGAAAAGTACGAGATTGATCTGGATCCCCAGTACGATGACATTCTGGGTCGGTATCAACGACGACCCTGGGAAAAGTTTGTCACGCCCGAGAACCAGAGGTACATCTCCAAGGCGGCCCTGGACTTTCTGGACAAGCTCCTTCGGTACGATCACCAGGAGCGACTCACTGCGCAAGAGGCCATGGAGCACCCCTACTTTGCCCCCGTCCGTGCTGAGCGCGAGGGTAAGATGTGAGTTGGAGTGTAGGGTCTATCCTGGTTCTGGGATGGCTAGAGTGGTGTTGGTGTGTGTGTATGGCGTGTGTGGCTGTCACGAGAGACTCAATGGATGTGAAGAGGATTTGTCCATGTGTTCTGTTATCGCTTGAAGAATTCAATGTGATTCATGTGTGTGTGGTGTGTGGTGTGTGTGTGTGTAGTGTGTGTATGTGTATGTGTATGTGTATGTGTATGTGTATGTGTATGTGTATGTGTAT
>KZ987928.1:0-11294 GCA_003614145.1 Piptocephalis cylindrospora
ACAAGGGTGTCTTGAGATGAATACTATTCACCTTTCTTCCCTCTCTTACTTCCATTTCTATCTTTAGCCCATCTTGTCGTTCGTTGATCACTCGTCTCTTCCTCAGCTTGTTTATTTGACCGCCTGTGCTTCGTATACGTCCCGTTCATCCTACTCCACATCCTTATCCGGGTTCAACCCTTGTCTATTTATTCGCTACGGGCATATCATTGCCACTGATCTCCTCGTCTCTTCCACAACCGCTTTATTCACCTTCTTGTCTCCTGGTCTTGTTCTCTTCATCAGCATTTTGCTGACCCTTTCCATATCCCTGATCCTCATGCCCCCTCCCTCGCTACTAGGGCAGTATGTAAGTTCAAGGGTGGAAACGGTGACCATCCATCCTTGCCCCACTCACCCATCTCCCCTATGTGATAGGCCTTGGGGGAATGTCTGGGGAAGGGTGCATATGGTTCGGTTTTTCGGGGATTTAACACGCAAACCGGAGAAAGTGTCGCGGTAAAACGCATCAAGCTCAAAGCCCTTTCTCCTTCAGATACTGAGCGATTGATGGTGAGTCACAGGTCTTTTTACTGGGGTGGGACCATGCTAAATCCAATATATCCTTACAACTCACTCTTCCCTCTCTTTCTAGGACGAAGTAACGATCTTGAAGCGGGTCCGGGTATGTCCTGCTTTTGATGATATGGCAGAGAAAGGAAAAAATATTCATCTTCTACTCACACGACCATCTTGAAACCATTTCTCTTCCTCCCTCCCTTCCTTCAGCACCCTAATATTGTGTGCTTCTACAATTATCACCTTGACGCCCGGTACTTGCACATTTTTCTCGAGTAAATATTCATTTATGGATGGACGTATGCTCAGAAGGAATGTTCAGACCTACTCAGTCCATCTTCAACCCTCTCTTACCATCAGATATTGCGAAGGGAGTTCTTTAGAGGCTTTGTACAGAAAGTTTGGTGTCATGGCCGAGCCATTAGCAACTCGGTACATCGTGCAGATCTTGGAGGGTTTATGTTTCATTCATGATCGAGGTATTATCCATAAGGACGTTAAAGGTATGTGCACGGGTTTCTCTTGCCTTTGAGCCTCCCATCTCACGCTTGTTCTGCACTCTTAGCAAGTAACATTCTCACGACAAAGGATGGGTCTATCAAATTGGCCGACTTTGGCGCCTCTTCGGAGGCCAACCGTCCGGACCAGAGTACCATAGGATCGCCATATTGGATGGCCCCGGAGGTCATTCACTTACAAAATGTGGATTTTGCCTCGGATGTGTGGAGCCTTGGGTGTACGGTCCTGGAACTCTTGCAGGCTCGCCCTCCCTATGCTGACCTTTCACCCGTGCAGGCCCTTTTCCGGATGGTTAATGATCTCCACCCTCCCTTTCCGGAGAAGATGAGCGACGCGGGAGATGATTTTTTAAGGAGGTGTCTCCAGCAGGATCCCAAGCATCGATATCCCGTCCGCCGACTATTGCAGCATTCATGGCTGACAAGCGCAAGAAGAAAGGTAGGGGAGAGAGGGAGTGGTGTGTATTTACAATATTTCTGATGTAGTATATCTGTAGATATTCTTGAAACAAGCTGGATCAGATGAAAAGAGATTGTCAAGTCCTACCAGTGCACCTGTGAGCCAGACAGCCAGGACCCAGGTTCCTAGAAGGGCCAAGACCATGGCCGAGGCTGACATGGGATCCGAAGAAAGGTTTTATCTGGCTGATGAAGAGGGGGACGAAGGGGAAGAGGCAGGCGGGGATGGGGATACAGCGGGCTTATCCTCCGAGGGAGAGGTGAATTGGTCCAGTTCCTCATCTCATCCTGATTCACCTTTGCACGAGGACAAGGGAAAAAACACAGGGATTTCAGTATTCCCCTTGTCCTCTCCATTATCCCTGAATCCCCAGGGGGAGCCCTCATCTGCCTCATCTACACCCAAAGCTCCCTTGAAGCGTATGGTTTTATCGGATTCTGAGGAAATAGGAGAGAGATTGGGGAGGGGGGGAAGGGGAGCTAGAGGAAGGGCCGGAAGTGTGGAGGGGGTTTGGGAGGAGGGAATAAGGGGTCATCCTCAATCCCACCCTACCGCTTCCTCTCCAACACCTCAAAAGTCCAAGATTGGTGGGATGAGGAGAAGGCTAAAAGGAAGGAGCGTGGAGGGGAACAGGACAGTTAGGCCGACATCCTCTTCAGGAAGCAAGTATGGAGTAGCTAATGATGAGGAGGAGGCAGATAATTTGGATGAGGCGTTTGCTCAAGCTGCTACGAGAGTTCAGCTTCCTCGGTTCCGGTCGATCTATGAGCAGGTGGCTTTTCTTACCCTGTCAGGGCCCTCCTCTAGGGATCCCACTCTCTCGCCCCCTTCCCTCCCAACAACGACGATGCAACCCACCTCCTTTTCCTTCTCCTCTGCCTCCGCCTCCACCTCTACCAATACCACCACCAATACTACGACTAGCACGGCCTCCAACCCCTCACCTCCACCAGGGGCTCATGGAAGGATGAGATGGAAGGGTCGATCTGGGGGCCATCGGATCCGACCCGAGTCTCCGGGATCCCCACTGGATGACTATGCCCGTCCTAGGTCGGTAGACCGTTGTAGGTCAGTGGATCAGCCAGGATTGACTGAGCGGCCAGGCTCAACAGACCGGACCAATAGTAGTATAGGAAGCTCAAGATGGAGTGAGACGCAGGACGAAGAAGATGAGTATGAGGGCCTGGTGAGTGGGGAGGAGGAGGAAGAGTTTGTTCGACGGATTCATGATTTCCAGGTAGGTGCTCTGAAGACATGCTAGGGGCGGGGAATGAGAAGGATGGACAGAACACTCATTCTTTGCCCATATGATCTGTGGATTTGCAATGGGGAGGGAGATAGAGAAGGACCCACCAGCTTTCCCATCCCATAGCGACGTCAATCCCCTCCCATCTGTCCTCCCCCCCAGATTCTGGAGAGTCCCATAAAATGGGGTTTCCTTGAAGAGAATGAAGGAGAGGAGGAGGTGAGCAGTTTGATGAGTGAGGGGAGGAGGGAGTCATAATAGATGTTGTATAGGAACTGCTTACTCCCATAATCAGTACCACGTCCTTTTTTCTTCTTTACTTTGATCTATTTCCTAGTATTTTTGTTGAGGTATCCTACGCAGGAGGCCCGCTGACAACCTATTGATCAACACCAAAGGAAGGGATACCCGTGATGGCTTTGCCGAGAATAAGGGCATGTATATCGTGGGTACCCTCGTAGGTGTTGACGGCCTCGAGGTTCATGACATGACGGATGATGTGATACTCGTCGTTGATGCCATTTCCACCCAGGATATCCCGCATCTCTCGGGCAATGGCTAGGGATTTGCCGCAGTTATTGCGTTTGATTAATGAGATCATCTCCGGGGCCACGCGGCCCTCATCCTTGAGCCTGCCTACCCGAAGGCACGCCTGGGTCCCAAGGGCAATTTCGGCATGAGCATCTGCCAGCTTTTTCTGGATGAGCTGAAATCGGGCTAATGGAGCGCCAAATTGAGTTCTAAGGTGAAGGGGATGAGCTTGACTGTATGAATCTCAAAATACTACTGTGGCTTACCGGTTCAAGGCATATTCCCTAGCCTGGACAAGACAAGAGTTGGCGGCACCAAGGGCGCCCCAAGAAATGCCATACCGTGCATTGTTCAGGCAGCCGAAGGGGCCCTTGAGGCCATGGACATTCGGAAGGAGGTTTTCCTTGGGGACGGGAACATCCTCCATAAAGATGCCTCCGGTAATGCTCGCACGAAGGGAGAATTTCCCGTTGATCTTGGGAGCAGAGAGACCGGGCATACCCTTTTCCAGAACAAATCCCTTGATCTTACCTCCGTCGTCCAAGTCCTTGGCCCAGACGACAAATACATCGGCGATGGGGCTGTTGGTAATCCAGGTTTTGGAACCGCTCAGACGGTAGGAGTCACCGGAGCGACGGGCAACCGTAGACATGCCAGCGGGATCAGAGCCATGATCGGGTTCGGTGAGGCCAAAGCACCCCACGAGTTCGCCGCTCCCCAGGCCCGGAAGCCACTTTTCCCTTTGGGCATCGGTGCCGTAAGCCCAGATGGGATGCATGACTAGGGAGGATTGAACGGACATGGCGCTTCGGTAGCCCGAGTCAACGGCCTCGACCTCTCTGGAAATAAGTCCATAGGCTACCGAGGAAGCCTCGGCCCCATATGGTCCTGGTAGGGTAGCACCTAGCATGCCTAGTTCACCGAATTCCCGCATGATATCTAGGTCAAAGTGTTCCTCCCGAGTGGCTTTGATGACACGGGGAAGGAGCTTTTCCTGGCAATAGGACCTTGCAGTGTCACTGAAGAGGAAGTAATGTATGCGAGCTGTGAGGGGAGAGAGAGAGAGAGAGAGATGGTGAGAAGGAAGAGAACTTACCGAACTAGAATTTCCTCCTCAGTCAATTGACTCTCCAGGTCCAATGGGTCCTCCCAGTTGTACTTGGCTAGCTTGGCCGGACCATTGGAGGCCAGGGTCCGGGGGGTAGCGTGTAAGTTCCGGAGGAGATACTGACTAGTGATGGGTCTCTTGGAGGCAAGGCCGAATCCACGAGTGAGCATTCGACCAGAAGTGGGCATACCGGAAAGGAGGGACATGGTGGTGGTGGTGGTGGTGGTAGCGAAAGATGAATAGATGGTTGGATTCAGAGAAGGCGAGGATGAGAGGAGTTGGAATTCCCCCACCAGGATGGACGGGGCCAAGAGCCGGGGGAAGGGTGAATATTTATACTATGTCCGGGAGTGCTTATCCGGTCACCTGATCCAGTTCTCTCTTCCACGTTAGAGCGTCTCCATGACGCCGTTTCCGTACGCGCTGGTGTGTGGGGCGGGGAAAGGCCGTGGGAGTTCGGTGGGGCTTTACCCCACGCGCAGACGGGTTCTTTCCCATGGGCGCTTGCTCTGGGGGAAATTTGGGGCCGTGTATGTATGTATGTATGTATGTGTTATTGTTATCATTACTATCCTCACTCTCTTTGGGCCTGGTGCTGGGACTAAATAACGCATTTGCAGGACAATGGCCATTTGGTTGTATAAAAATTTATTGTCTTATGGGGAAACATACTGTTGTGTAGCTGGATGGCAGTGGTGAGGTCGCTCGGTAGGCCTAGGTGTGCGGCGAGTAGGGCTGAGTGAGCAAACATAGCTGGGCGGTGTCTGTGGAGCTACGTATGGAAGAAGTCTATGTAAGGGATTGGTCTGAGAGGCCGCTTTAATAGGCATTGATGCGACGACGGGCCACATAACGGATGATGGTGATATATAAGGCTGAGCGCGTAGCGCCCAGGAAGATGGGCCAGGGGCGTGGGAGAGGTTCGATCCTTCCCTTTTCCTTTCATCAGTATACTCTTATTCTCGTCCAGTTCCCCTTCTCTTTTCCCTCTCTGATTTATACTGTGTTTGCGTTCTAGTCGTAGCGTTCTGTCGACCCCATATTCATCTCACATCATATCACCCGGCACAGCAACTGTCTCTCTGACTGACCTCCCCCCAGTCAAATCAATCACACCTGCTAAATTCGGCGAAATCAAGCACAGAAAAATTACCCAACAGTGTCATCCTTGCGTTTCTAGCGCATTTTATTTCATGAAGAATGGTTTTCTGCAAGAAGGATAATGAAGAAAAGGTTCCATGGTGGTATAAACATCGGCTCAGTTTCACAATAGATAGTATAAGACAGCAGTCAAAATGATCACGCTATACTCAATCATACTGCATACATAAGGGATAAATAATAGCGTAATACGTATTCCCTACACAATTGGATGGTTAAACGATAAATTCTATATTGATCAGGAGCTTGGTCCGCTCAGATAGGTAATGATATCGATTATTTTTCTGCCGAAAATCTTAAAAAAGAAAACGATAGTCTTGGACGGGTTCAGGGGCATTTCCGAGAATATCGTCCACCTCCTTCATCAGATCATCGGTGAGGAGCTTGGAAATTTTCAAGGCCTTGATGTTCTCCCGAACCTGTTCAGGTCGACTGGCGCCGGTGATAACTGAGCTAATATGAGGATTGCGAAGACACCAGGCCAGAGCCAGTTGAGCTTGTGTGCATCCGAGCTTCTCAGCCACGGGAGCAAGGAGCCGAACTCGTCGAATTTTGTCCTTGCCCTCATCAGTCTCGAGCCTCGAGCGGATGTCGCTCATCACAAAGTCATTCTTAAGGGAAAGACGCGTCCCCTCGGGGATCCCATCGTTGTACTTGCCGGTCAGAAGGCCTGAGGCTAGAGGAGACCAGATGGTCGTACCCAGGCCTGGGTTCTTGTAGAGTGGGGCATACTCCACCTCCACCCGCTTCCTCTGGAACATGTTGTATTCGGGCTGCTCCATCACTGGGCCCACCAGGCCCAGACGACTAGCTACCGCATGTGCTTCCGTGATCTGGGCTGCGCTCCACTCACTGGTCCCCCAGTAAAAGGCCTTTCCCTGATCGATCACATGGTTAAACGCTCGGACCGTCTCCTCCATGGGAGTCGCTGGGTCTGGGCGATGGGCGTACAGGAGATCTACGTAGTCAAGACTGAGCCGGGCCAGAGAGGCATTGGTGCCCTCGATGATGTGCTTTCGGGAGAGACCTCGATCATTAGGGCCCTTGCCGGCCCAGAAGAGCTTGGTGGAAATGACCAGGTCGGACCTTTTCCACCCATACTTTTTAATGGCCTGCCCCATCACAACTTCACTTTGTCCATCTATAAACGGCAGAGAGGTAAGGGGGATGTCGGGTCAGAGGCTGGGTAGAGGGCCCCTAATGGACGTCTAGGAGGACTTACCGGCATACACCTCAGCCGTGTCGAAAAAATTGATGCCCGCATCATACGCGGCCTTCATGCACTCAAAGGTTACATTTCCATCGACTTGATTACCGAATGTGACCCTGAGACAGACGGATGAGTAGAGGCCAAATGGGCTGTGATGCCTTTCGCTCTCCAGGGATAACTTACCATCCTCCAAGTGAAAGGGCGGATACTTTGAGGCCGCTGTTGCCAAGAAAACGGTATTCCATTTCAGTAGTCATTTTGAGGGGATGTGATATAGCTTAGGAGGAAAGATATAATGGGGAAACAATGAATGGTTTTCTTTACAATCCCCCCCTTCTCGCTTGCTTCCTGTGAGGGGTATTTATAGATTTTGGGCTGGTCTGATGTTACAAAACCCTTAGGAACTTGCTATCTCATTATATTGGAGAATGGTAATCTTTTCCCGTGAAGCCCAGTAAATTAGATGATTATATCAGCAGCATGCCAAGGAAAAAACCATTAAAAGCATCAAAGCATTCCTAGTGCTTGGAATTCGCCACGTAGCTGAAAGAGGTAGGCATGGGAAGGAAATGACAAAGTATTTAGGATGTATCTAAATCCTTTTCTGTGAAATCTGGTAAATTACCTTGTACTAGTAATGCGCTCAAGAAAAATCAGGTCTAGAGCGCCTCTAGTGTTTGGAATTCGCCACGTAGCTGGAAGTGGTAGACGTCGGAAGAAGATATAGGAAAACTCCGAGGATGTATCTGAATCCTTTTCTGTGAAACCTGGTAAATTGGTTGTACTAGTAATGCGCTCAAGAAAAATCAGGTCTAGAGCGCCTCTAGTGTTTGGAATTCGCCACGTAGCTGGAAGTGGTAGACGTCGGAAGAAGATATAGGAAAACTCCGAGGATGTATCTGAATCCTTTTCTGTGAAACCTGGTAAATTGGTTGTACTAGTAATGCGCTCAAGAAAAATCAGGTCTAGAGCGCCTCTAGTGTTTGGAATTCGCCACGTAGCTGGAAGTGGTAGACGTCGGAAGAAGATATAGGAAAACTCCGAGGATGTATCTGAATCCTTTTGTATACAACC
Source organism: Piptocephalis cylindrospora (assembly GCA_003614145.1). NCBI lineage: Eukaryota > Fungi > Zoopagomycota > Zoopagomycetes > Zoopagales > Piptocephalidaceae > Piptocephalis > Piptocephalis cylindrospora. Next base: position 7,867 of record KZ987928.1, read on the forward strand.
TGATGGGAATACTTCTTAGGTTGGATTATATCAGCAACATGCTATGACGCTAAACGCTCCTGGCCCTTGGGATCGACCACACTGTCCCTCCTGTCCCCTGATCGTGCAGAGGGTCTAGCATTATGTCAGGTGTAAGTCTCACAAGCACACACGACAAAGCAGATGTGCCCACTCGCCGAGGTCCTGGTTGCACAGGTGTCAGAATGACAACGCGACCTATCAACTCACAATTAGAAAAAACGTCAGAATAGATAGAAAACCTATATATTTTTTAGGGCCTCTGTTGGGTAATTTTTCTGTGCTTGATTTCGCCGAAATTTGCGGGTGTGATTGATTTGACTGGGGGGAGGTCAGTCAGAGAGACAGTTGCTGTGCCGGGTGATATGATGTGAGATGAATATGGGGTCGACAGAACGCTACGACTAGAACGCAAACACAGTATAAATCAGAGAGGGAAAAGAGAAGGGGAACTGGACGAGAATAAGAGTATACTGATGAAAGGAAAAGGGAAGGATCGAACCTCTCCCACGCCCCTGGCCCATCTTCCTGGGCGCTACGCGCTCAGCCTTATATATCACCATCATCCGTTATGTGGCCCGTCGTCGCATCAATGCCTATTAAAGCGGCCTCTCAGACCAATCCCTTACATAGACTTCTTCCATACGTAGCTCCACAGACACCGCCCAGTTACGCTGGCTTAGTCCTACTCGCCACACACCTAGGTCTACAGAGCGACCTCATCACCACCATTCCGCTACGCAACGCCATGCTGTATGGGCTCTAATTTAGTAGTAAACAGCGAAATGTATTGGGAAAATTACACAATGGCCATTTGAAGAGGCGCTTGCTCGCAAATCACGGCGAGACCTAGTCTTTTTGAGAATAATTTACTACACCATCACCCTTCTGAGTAGACACCGTGCAAAGTGGTATCCGGGGAGTAAACTGATGATGGCGATGGTTGATCCTGACCTACTGAAACTGATGGTAGTTCTTTCCTGTTATATACTGCCCCCTCTTGGAAAGGGTCTAGGAGCCCTGATGCTAGCCTATCAATTACTTGAAGGTCAAATGCCCCTATACAGTGATGGTACTATTTCCTTGGAGGATGTTCTAACAGATAAATCATCCTCAAGGTCCACTCTACTATGAAAGCCCTCATTCCTGAACTCCTCCCCACACCTTACACAAGACTGGTCATCTCTGACAAGCCTTTTGCCAGCTAGTGCAGTCAGAATGTGTGGGCGCGATCCTTTGCGCTGTCTGGGGGCCACACAAATACAAAGCGCGAGCTCTGTCCACTCGGCATCCTCCTCGTCAAAGGACAGCGGCGTGGATGGGGCGATTTTTCTTTTTTCCCCGCCAAGCACCAGCTCCTAATCTTATAAGTCGGCTCGTCTTCTCGCTTATCACGATCCTTCCTCTTCCTTTTCTCTTCCCTCTTTCCTCGCCCTTCCCTCTCTCACACATCTTCCTTTCCCTTCTTCCTCCTCATGTCGGACGCTGACCGTTTGTATCAACTTCTCAGTGCCACGTTTCACGCGGATACGGCCACTCGTTCCCATGCTGAAGAGCAACTTAAACAGGTAATTTTCTCTTTCCTCCTTGACCTTCTCCCTCGTTCTTAACCTGTCCATCTCCTCTCCGTGAAATAGTTACACTCCTCCCCGGGATTTCTACCCCTCCTCCTTCAAATACTGTCAGCGGACAGCGCTGATGGAGCCGTTCGACAGGCTGCGGCAGTGTACTTTAAGAACCGGGTGAAGAAGGATTGGGACCCTTCCTCTGAAGAGACTAATTTGATCTCGGAGACAGACCGAGACACCATCCACTCCAACGTCCTCCCTGCTCTGGTTCAGGCACCGGCCTCTCTCCGATCCCTGTTGACCCCGGCCCTGGCCTCCATCCTGACCCGGGATTTTCCAGATCACTGGCCCTCCTACCTCCCTCAGCTGGGGTCGCTCATTCACTCCCAAGACCCCCAATCGGTCCACGGGGCCCTCATGGCCCTTCGAGAAACCATTAGGGTTTACCAATGGCGGGTATCCTCAAAGCGTGCGCCGCTTGTAGCTTTGGTCAATGAGACCTTCCCCACTATCCTCTCCCTTGGTCAATCCCTCGTCCCTTCCCTACTTACTGGGCCCTCAGCCGAGATGCTCACTCTGATTTTCAAGACGTACTTTGGTAGTGTTCAATATGACATGTCCGAGGCCCAGCAGGACCCGGAGCGCATCACCCTTTGGACTACGCTCATGCTTCAGGTCATCCGACAGGAAGATCCTGCCTCCCATCAGCTTCCCGCCCTCCTTACGGCTACGGCATCTCCAGAGGCTCTTGGGGCAGAGGAGGAGAGGGAGGCCTCGTCGCTGTGGAAGGCCAAGAAGTGGGCCATGCATTGTCTCAATCGCCTCTTCACTCGGTATGGAAACCCTGCCCTTCTCGGGACTCATTCTAAGAGGTATGAGGGCTTTGCCAAGTGGTTCTCTACCCATATTGCTCCTTCGGTGCTGGAAACGTATGTAGGCCTCATCGAGTCTCGTGTGTGGTTGAGCGCTCGATGCAACTGCCTTCTCTCCCTCTTCCTTGGAGATGCCATCAAGTATGGAGATACCTGGGCGCTCCTTAAGCCCCACACGATGACCCTGGTATCCAACCTCATCCATCCCCGTCTTTCCCACTCGGCCAGGGATGCGGCTTTGTGGGCCGAAGATCCAATTGATTATGTGCACAAGCGTATTGATCCTCTGGAAGACTTCCGGACTCCGCTTTCTGCTGCCTTAAACCTCCTCACTGACCTGGCTCGCGATCGGAACAAGGCCACATTCCTCCCTATTCTCGGATACATCAATGAACGTCTTCTCGCCTACTCCTCCTCCGCCCAGAGCCTGGATCATGTGTACGGAAAGGATGGAGCCCTGTGCATGATTGGGGCCATGGCCGGTTTGACCCTCCGGAAGAAAAGCCCGGTCCGGGCACAGATGGAAGAGTTCCTCCTCACTCACGTCATACCCGAGTTTACCAGCCCACACGGGTTCATGCGGGCTCGTGCCTGTGAAGTCATGTCCCATTTTGCCGGGCTAAACTTTTCCCAGCCGGATCGTCAGTCTCATATCCTTCAGGCTACCCTGCAGTGTCTTCATGACTCGGAGATCCCCGTTCGTATCCAGGCCTCCCTCGCCCTTCGTCCTCTGATTGGGATGGAGGAAGTACAGGAAGTGATGGTACCACAGCTTCCGGGAATCATGCAGGAGCTTCTGTCCTTGGCCAATCGCGTTGATGCCGACACGCTCTCCGGGGTCATGGAGGAGTTTGTGGAGGCATACGCCGAAGAGCTATCCCCTCTAGCCGTACAGCTGTGTCAGGAACTCCGGGATACCTTCCTTCGTCTCCTCGCGGATGTCCCTCTGGCTGGAGGCCCTGAGGTTAGC
>KZ987929.1:0-14065 GCA_003614145.1 Piptocephalis cylindrospora
GGAGATGGAGTGACGGATGTGGCGGGGGAAGAGAGCAGATGGGGCGTTATGGGGCAGGGGGGGGGGGAGAGCTCGAAGCGAGGGGGAGAGGAGGGGGGGGGAAGGGGGGGGGGGGACCGGGGGGGCGGGGGTGTGGCGGCGGGGGCGGGGCGTGGGTGGTGGTGTGTGTGGTGGTGGGGTTGTGTGGCGTGTTTGTGCTTGGGGTGTGGTGGTGTGTTTAAGACCACGGTCTTCCATGTGTAATGTACATGTGTTGTTAATGCTGCTACCGCAGACTCGGCGAAATTCCAACTCAACAAGGCCAGAAGGGGAATCAAGAATGCAATTTATTGGAACTTGAATGAGGAAAATGAAAAAGGATGGATTTGGATGTCATGAAATTACTGCTTCTAGTTCACACGGCGCCAAAGCTGTGCCTAGACCATCTTGCCAGTAGCCAATACGGTAACCTCCTCTCCCTGAGCCGGCCTGGACTTGTGCCCCTCCTCTTCCTCGTCTTCTGTGACCTCTGCTCTTTTTCTTCGGCTCTGACCACTATTTCTACTCTCCGTCTCCCTCTCCACCTCCTCAATGACATCATCACCTGTACCATCCTCATCAGTATCCTTATGCCGACCATGTTCATCGTCATCCTCCTCCCAGCCGGTTTCTTCCACATCTTCCAGCATCCATTCACCATGGCCATGAAGCCACAGACGTTTACCACCCCGAGGACCAACATCGCCATGGCCAATACGAATGGCGGAGATGCCCCGATCGAGTAATTCCCGATCCACCATGTCCTTTCCAGTGGGGTCCATAGCGCTAGTGGCCTCATCCATGAGGACAAGCTTAGGCTTATGGAGAAGCATACGGGCAAAGGCCAGACGCTGCCGCTGACCTGGGGTAAGCAGCCAATCCCATTCGCGGGAATGAACGACATGGAGACCACCCACATCAACCTCAAGGGATGAGAGACCGACGATGAGGAGGACCCGACGAACTTCCTCCCCAGAAACATCCAAGGCATTGGGATAATGAATCAGGTCCCATAAGGAACCAAGAGGCAAATAAGGAGTCTGAGGAAGGAAGTGGACAGAGCCTTCTGGACCAAGACCAGAGAGCCCTGAAGTGGTGAGCTTGCCAGCGGTGAAGGGCCAGATCCCCGAGATGGCCCGGAGAAGCGAACTTTTGCCCACGCCATTGGGACCCTCGATGTATAGGTCCTCTCCGTAGGCCAGGGAGACGGTGAGATCATTAATCAAGGGAACATGGGCGGGGGAATCAAGGTAGATGTGCTCTAGGCTCAGCAGCGGAGCAAAGGGAGATGAGGCCAACGGAGAGGATGGGGAGGGAGGGGAGGGCGGGGTGCGAACCAATCTTCCCTCTTCCAGGGAAGCCTCAGTGTCAAATCCACCAGATTCTCGACTAAGCAGTGTAATGGCCGGAACAGGACCGGGAGCCCGAAGGGTCCCATCCGCCTGGGTCACTGAGGTCACCACCCCAGCCAGAGGTGAACGACCAGGTGCGCGGGAGGAATGGTGCCGACTAGGTTGAACAGGGGCAGAGGAATCCTGGGCTCCCATCCCCCCATCTCCACTCCCCTCCTCTCCATAGTCGAGAGTGACAGTCCTTTCAGGGTCCCCGCCGCCCTCATGATTCTCCCAGGTATCCTCCCCGGAGGCGGGACCCCCTTTCTTCTGAGTCCTGGAGGCTTCCTCGAGTAACTGGGAGATACGAGCGGTGTAACCAGCCAGATCGGAGAAGAGAGTGGCTTGATCGGTGATGGTCGTGAAGCGGAAGATAAGGTACATGGTAACGAAGGAATTCTTACTGACCATGGAGGCCAGATCCCCAGGACCCAAATCATCGTACTTGCCAGTAAAGATGGGAAGGGCGACGATGAGGTAGGAGAGGATGGAGCCAAAGTAATTAACGGACTGGGAGACCAAATTGACCAGTACCTCCCGGTGGACGATGCGCCTCTGAAGGGTAAGGAGATATTCGAGGGCACGGTCCAGGACGCGCCTTTCCCGGGTCTCACCCCGGTGGAATGCAATGGCCTCAGCGTTAGTGAGGACCCGGGTATGCTGGTAGCGAAAAGCACCCTCCTGGCGCTCTCGACTATAAATGGCTCGGACTACTGGGGACATGACAAACTTGCTGATGATGGCGGATACAACGAAGAAGCCGTAGATGATTCCAGGACCAGCAGGGCCAGCAAGATTCCAGCACTCGTAAGTATAATAGCCAATGAGGACGGGACTAAGCGCAAGCTTTTGGAGGATGGTGCGGATGGAAAAGGCCCACCGCTCAACGTCCTGGGCAATGCGCTGATCAGGGTAATCGAGTTCCGGGGTCATGGATAGGGCATACAGGGTTCCGGGACGGAGATAAACCCGGTGGAGCCACCGAGTGAGAGAACGGCGAGTGGCGACCTCCAAAATGCCACTGACCCATTCAACAAGGGTGTTTGCGATACCTGCGGATAAGACGACGGCCAGGGAGATGAGAGCCTTGGTGCGAAAGCCATCCTCATCCCGATCGATGAGGGGTTTGATGATCTGGGATGGAACATTACCCGCGTAGTATACGGCAAACTCCATGCCCACGGATGCAATAAGGAGGAAAAAGTAGAGGTAGAAGAGTCGACCCTGATGATCCCACAGAGGAATCCGGGTAGTGAAGAGGTACCGGAGAATGCGGTAGATACGACGGAAGAAGCGACGGTCAAATCCATGAGACTGGCTCTCCGCCCTCCTTTCCCTCTCGGGCTCCGGGGTGAGCGGACGGGTGGGCAAGTAGGGCTTAGGGAGGTCAATCACCGGCATGGTGGGTGAGAGGGGGTGGAGGAAGTAGGGAGGGGAGGGATTCCCGAGTCAAAGTAAGAGTCGTGAGGCTGTTTAAGTATGATGATGAGGGAAGGTAGGAAGAAAGAGCGCTTAAACAACCAAGGCGCGGTCGTGTTCGTTAGCGTGTCGAGTCCGTGTACGTGATCGTGGGGGTGAGGGGGAGGAGGAAGAAGGAACGGGTAGAGAAGAGAAGGAGGGTGGGACAAAGGTACAAAAAAGCTATGGGAACCCCCGGACAGCGAGTAGCCTTGAAAAAAGAGAGGCGGGGAAGAAGAAAAGCAAGCTCGAATCGGAGACGAGGGAGATGGCGAGGAGGGAGATGAGGGTCAAGGCTACTACGGAGTGACTGGACAAGATTGACTGGGACGAACGGGGCGGAGTTGAAAATGGGGTCCGAGGGTGTGAGTGGGGTATTGGTGCTTGGACTGAGGATTCAATGTGGTTTGACTAAGATTAGGGGGAACAGGGCAGAAGATGAACCATGGGGTAACCTCGTATTGGACTCGGTGCTTAAAAGAATGGATCAATTATTGGGTGAGGGAGGATGGCCTGAGAAAAATGATGAGAAACCCGCATGCTGTTGCCTCTCATGTACAGGGAATTGATGAGAAAAAATCGTGGGGAAGGGATCGACAGAATTAGACAACAGTAATAGGTTAGGTTAAGCTAGGCTTAGGCTTAGGCTTAGATTTTAGGGCTGGACGAGACATCAGTAATGTTGGATCTTGGTGAAACCCATACCCAGCCTCTCTCTTGATCTGCACGCACACATCTGATCACGAAAGGGACCGTGTGTTTCCAGGTAGAGAGGTGCCAGGAGGGTACACAGGGTATAAGAGGGAGTCCCAGACGATAAGAGTAGGATGTCGCTGTTCAGTTACATGCATCCCTCACCAAAACTTGCGAATCAAGTGAGGAGTCGCATAGGTATTGAACAAAGAATGTGGCTTTTGAGGGCACACTCAATAAAAGAGAGGATGGATAGAGGCATGGGCCTTTAAACTGAGCATTGTGGCCTTGGTTCATTGATGGGCCACTCCGGTCTCACCATCCATCATCTCCCAGGAACAAGGCAAAAGTGCTGATCATGGATCGGCAATCCGGATCACGCGTAAACCCATTTGAGTGGAATATTAGGTATAGGGAAGTGTGCTTTTGCTGATCCCCTAATGATCATCTGGCACTGATATCTATGATTTACAAAGTCCAACTGCAGACCAATATCAGGAAAGTACTTTTTGAGACGAAACGATGACTATTTGAAGATACGCCAATACGTCTCTTAGATAGTACTTTTCTTCCAAGGAGTTCAACAGAGTAGCTCCCTAGCTGGGTATATATGAAAAGTACACCCCATGATGGCAACAAAACGATACCCTCGGCGAGGGTGGTAAGAGATTTCGAGACGGATGATATATCCGATATCTCCCGTAGCTTGGCCATCTAACATTATTTCTTTAGTTCGCAAGGCTCCATGCTCGACTCCAAGTGCGTTATCCCTTCCTTACACTAGGGCAAGTTCAAGAACCCCAATGGCACCGTCTCCATTATCGGCCACCATCTTCCTGTGGATTCCATGGTCATTGATCCCAAGAAGGGATGCACTAATGGCTTTCTGTAGTATCCATTTCAAAATTTACTGTACAGGGCACACGTCGGGAACACTGTTTCTGGTATCACGCAGGCCAGCCGAATGAGATAGGTATTATGTTCGGATGCATTTAGCGCCTATCCCACTGGGGAAAATAAAATGGTTTCAACAAAAGGCGGATGGTATATCCATACCTCTCCTTACTCAATTAAAGCGCTTCGTGAGGACGCCATCTACTCTCACCGAGCAATAAACAGGAAAGAAGCCATACGGATCAATTGATCAGAAATATTGAATAGAAGAAGCCATTTCCTCCCTCTTGGGAATGTTTGTTTGGGAAATGCCACCAGAACACACCACAACCCTACTCCGAATCGCTGGGACATCCATATGCCCATCTGATCTGGGATATGGGTAGAAGATGAGATGAGATGAATATATCACTCAAAAGTCATTTCTAAAGAGACGATTAAAACGAGTAAAAACAGAGTGAATGAGTCCGAGGGCATGTTGAGGATGTGATCCATCCTCAAAGTACGGTACCACATGCCTTCCCGGTCGTCATAGCTTATAGATGATCTTTAAGGAGCTAACGGTCTCTATTGAAAGGCTGAAATACTCCTTGACCTTCCTATCCTAATAGCCATGATGCGTCTCCAATTGGGATGCCCAAGCGTCTTAAGGCACGCCTTGGACAGAGATCTGAGATGACAGTGCACCCAGTACTCAAAACCTATATAAAGCAGCCAGTCGCATCCACACGCATACGTCTTATTCCGATTTTCCTCATCCTGCCCCACCCTCTGAATTTTTTCTTCTTGATTCAACCACCTATACCACGTTTGAGCCTTTCTCCATATCATCCCTCGAGCATGTCCCAAGCTATCCGTTCCGTCTTTGCCAAGTGCAAGGCCCAGGGTAAGCCAGTTTCATCAGTCTTCCATGCCCTCTCCCCCCTTGACTCACGCCCGTCTTTCATGCAGGTCGCGCTGCCTTTGTCACCTTCATTACCGCGGGGTTCCCGAACCCCCGTCTTACCCCATCCCTTCTGCTTGCACTACAGAAGGGTGGTGCGGACATTATTGAGCTTGGTAAGTGACCAATCATCTGGATAGTGCCACTTTTTTTCAATGCTCATCTTTCTGATCCATAGGCATCCCATTTACGGATCCTTTGGCCGATGGCCCCGCCATCGCTGCTGCTAGCAAGGTGGCCCTGTCCCACGATGTCCATATCGACACGTGTCTAGACCTCGTCCGCACCTCAAGATCTCAGGGTCTCAAAGTTCCCGTTATCTTTATGGGATACTACAACCCTGCCTTGGCTTATGGGGAGGATAAGCTTGTTCGAGAAAGCGCCGCGGCGGGAGTCAATGGTTTCGTCATTGTTGATCTCCCCCCAGAGGAATCCACCTCATTCCGTGCAAAGTGCTCTGAAGCTGGTCTTAGCTACGTCCCTCTGGTCACTCCCAGCACCACCGACGCCCGCATCCAACACTTGGCATCCATCGCCGACAGCTTTATCTATGTCGTAAGCAAGATGGGAGTGACCGGCGTGAGCAAGGATGGGGTCAACAAGGCCCTTCCCGACCTTCTTACCCGGATCCGCCAGTACACCCCGATCCCTCTTGGAGTCGGCTTTGGTGTCGCTACCCGGGAGGACTATACCAAGGTGGCCAATTTGGCGGATGGAGTTATCATCGGAAGTCAGATTATCCACGTTATTAATGGAGTAGAGGAGTCTTTGGCTGTTCAGGCTGTCCAGGACTATGCTTCCCAGGTCTCGGGGTCCAGCGACGCCCTGGTGGAGGCGGCGCTCATTGAAGGCCAAGAGCTCGGGATGGCTGAAGGATCTGAGTTTGTCCATCCCCCAAAGGATGCTGCTGACCTTCCCAAAGGTCTAGTTCATGCTATGCCAGAGAAGTTTGGAGCCTTTGGTGGACAGTACGTTCCCGAGGCCCTGGTCGATTGTCTCAGTCAGCTGGAAGCGGCTTATCTTGAAGCCTCCAATGATCCTGCATTTTGGGCCGAGTTCCGCTCACACTACTCCTACATTGGCCGTCCATCCTCGCTCCATCTGGCTCCTCGTCTGACGGAAATGGCTGGTGGCGCGCGAATCTGGTTAAAGCGCGAAGACCTTAACCACACTGGATCTCACAAGATCAACAATGCCATCGGGCAGATCCTCTTGGCCAAGCGGATCGGTAAGCGCCGAATCATTGCCGAGACAGGTGCAGGCCAACATGGGGTAGCCACGGCTACCGTGTGCGCCAAGTTCGGCATGGAATGCCTAGTCTTTATGGGTGAGGAGGATGCCAGGCGCCAGGCTCTTAATGTCTTCCGTATGCGTCTCCTGGGAGCTGAGGTCTGCACGGTCAAATCGGGGTCCCGGACGCTGAAGGATGCAGTGAACGAGGCCATGCGTTACTGGGTGTCCCACGTCGACTCGACTCATTACTTGGTTGGATCCGCCATTGGCCCCCACCCCTTCCCTACAATTGTCCGTGATATGCAGCGGGTTATTGGGGAAGAGGTCAAGGCCTCCTTTGCCGAACAGAACGAGGGCCGCCTTCCCGATGCTCTTGTGGCTTGTGTCGGAGGAGGTAGTAATGCCATCGGTCTCTTCCATCCCTTCATCAATGACCCCTCGGTCCAGATGATTGGTGTGGAGGCCGGAGGTGAGGGAGTGGACACGGAGTTTCATTCAGCCACCTTAGCTCTCGGCACCCCTGGTGTCTTCCACGGGGCCAGGACCTACCTTCTTCAGGATGAACGGGGCCAGATCACTGAGACCCATAGTATCTGTGCCGGTCTTGATTACCCCGGAGTCGGGCCCGAGCACGCCTGGCTCAAGGATGAAGGAAGGGCATCCTACCGGGTGGTAGGAGATGTTGGAGCCCTCCAGGGCTTCAAAGCGCTCAGTCAAACCGAGGGCATCATCCCTGCCCTCGAAACCAGCCACGCTATCACAGCTACCATTGATGTGGCTCGGGAACTGGGCAAGGGAAAGGACGTTGTACTGTGCGTGAGTGGACGTGGAGACAAGGATGTCCAGAGTGTTGCTGAGGCCCTTCCCAAGCTGGGACCCAAAATGGGATGGGACTTGCGATTTGAGTAGAGGCACATGAGAGTGAAGATGAAGAAATGTCCAAGATGGTTTCTTTCCAGTTTTCCCATTTTTCATTGACTGTTATTGATCATGGTTAACATGTCTTCTTTCTTCGTACTTTATCATCGCATCCAGATCTTGATGGATTCCTGGACGACATATACTCATCCATTGATCCGGTAAAATGGGGAGTGCCTTAAAGTGCGCTCACACTGTACAGCTTACGAATGTGTACAGGAATTGTACTATGTGCATATGGGGGTACACCGATCCCCTCTGCCATACATATACTCACACAACACTTGTCTAGAACCCCTTCAAACCTCATTGACTGGACGATGTCACTCCCTACTATCGGCCACAACCCCCCTAAGCGGACTTTTTTTCCTGAGCAAATCGGGAAGACCCATTTGTCCCGCCCCCGCCCTCCCAGGGCTTGGGAAAGGTGAGGTGGGAGGCAAGATCTTTACCCGCCTTCGGGAATATAAGGACTCGTGTGGCACCAGGATATTCTCCCCAATCCTCTTTCCTTCCCCCCCCCCCCTCATCCCGCCTAATTAACCATCATCCTCATCACCCTTTCGTCTCTCCGGTCTAAAGCCGGCTACCTTCCCCTCCTTCTTGCCTGTTAGCCTTATGTGGCATTATCTGCCCACGACGGGATACGACCCCACACCATTAAGTACTCATGGCCCTATTATCTTTGGGGTGATCGTGGGTCTCTGGGCCCTCGTCCTCCTGGGCCTGTGTCTTGCGGTAATCCATTTTCGACGTTTGCCTTCATTGGCCAATCGCTCTCCCGTCCTGACGGTCATGGCCGCAGCGCCTGCCCTAGCTAATGCAGCCTGGATTTTGTGGAGACCGCTGCTAGGCGGGAGAGTGAGCTGTGCGATGGATTTATGGCTTATGCTATTTGCCTTTTCCTTTTGGATCCTTCTGAACGCCTCCCGCTTCATTCGTCTCATCTTTCTCTTCCGCATGCACGATGCATTACTGGACTCCGTAGACAAGGTCGCGATTTCCCGTACCCTTTCCCCCATCTCCACCACTGCCTCCATCACTACGGAGACTAGCTCTATCTCTAAAGCTGATCCCTCCATTCAGACCGACCCGCATTCCTCAACTGTACCCAAAAAGAGTTACCCAGATCCGCACGTCTCGGCTAGTCTTAAGCCCTCTTCTGAGCCCTTTGATCCTACGCATCCCGCCATGGTCCACTCTCCCATTGTAGAGGTGGGAGGCATGGAGTGCATTGACTTAATGCCCATGGATACCCGAGGATACCAAGGGACCAAGGCCGATGACCGGGGAAAGGCTCGGCTCCTAGGAAAGCGCAAAGGTCCTCGGGAAGAGCCTATGTCTTGGGGGCGGGACGAAGGGATAAGCCGATTATGGTGGTACAAATATCGACATCTCCTCCGGGAACGGTCCCTTGTCCTGCTCGTTATCTCCCTTGAACTACTCTATATCATCCTCTTCATCGGCATCCCGCATGCCATCATGGGATCGAGCCCTCTCGAAGATCCTCGGGGGTATGCCCAGGGGCAATGTCTGGTGGATTGGCCCTTTTGGCCAGGCTATGTGATCCTTGTCGGGCTCAAGACCGTCGTTTATCCCGCTCAGTTTCTTTTCATGCGGGACGTTCGAGATGCATATGGACTACGATGGGAGCTACGGGTTCATACAGTATGCAAGATGGTGGCAACCCCATTTTTCTTCCTCATCATCCTCATCCCAAACATCCCTCAGACCCCTCGAACCTGGGTGATGTTTGTGATGAATGGGATCTTCCTCCTTGGGGGTATCTTTACCTCCTTTCTTTTCCCCCTCTACGATGCCCTTTCCATGCGGTCTCGTCGGAAGAATGTCTCCTTTTCCCTAGATTCCTTCCATCACATGCTCAAAGACGCCACTGAGTTTGATGAGGTGAGCCATCATCTTCTTTGCTATTTTAGGATAGACAAATTACCTTTACTGACCCTACCCTACTCTTCCCCCCTATCAGTTCCTCATCTTTTGTGTCAAGGACTTTAGCGTAGAGAATGCCCTGTTCCATCGAAGATGCGCCCGACTCTTTTCCCAGCATGAATCCACCACATCAGCCTCCTCCCATGCAGTAGGAAGGGCAGATCTGGGTCTGAGCACCTCCTCCCCCACCTCCTCAGCCTATAAGCTAGAGGTCAACTCCATCTACGATACATACCTCCAGTCCAACTCTCCCTTTGAACTCAATATGGACGTTCGGACTCTCCGTCGGTTCCAAGAGCGATGGAATGCTGGAGAGGATGGACCAGAGGTGTTCCGGGAGGTGGTGGATGAGGTAGAGCGGATTATGTTCCAACATACCTACCCACGCTTCCTTGCCACTCGGGAAGACCGGTCGGCCCGGCATAGTGATCACTAATGTTCTGATAGCAGTAATAGTAATACCTAAGCGTGTATGTACACTGGCACGTGTGTTCTATGAATCATGTTGGTGAAAAGGTGGGGGAGACGCAAGAAACCATCATTATTGCCATTGTCAGTCAGCTTCTTTCCCATGGTGTCTGTACTGCTTCTAGAAGCAATAAGATACGATTGTACAGGGAGGATCTATATGTGGCGTTTCATTATACATTGTGTGTCAAAAGTATAGGCCCGGTCCCATTAAAAACCCCTTACACAATATATCCTTTCGTACAGAGGCCCTAGATAAATGATAACATATCCATTAGATTCCTCCCGTTTAGCGCTATTGAATAATGTATAAATTAATATATTTGGTTAAGTTCCCATACTTTCGAAGTTTATCTTTCAAAAGTGTAGATCCGGTCGACATTCCCATCACATACTAAATGATAACTTCCTTTATATTACTTCAAATAGTTTTAAACATGACATGGTAATAGCTTAAAAGAAGAGGGTTCGAATAAAGTATTAACTCTCTTGCTAGCTAACCGCATTTCAATTTTATTTTAATTTCCCCAATCCTCATCATCCATAATTGACCCTCCAACAATGCCCCATGGAAAGGGATTTAGTGAAGGCTTCAGGAGCATTATCTTTTAATGCCATGGTAGGAAAATGGATCCCACGGCCATAGGTAAGATCCTGGATGTCTTGGTGAGCACAGTCAAAAGCAGTATTCAACGATTCAAACCTCGCGACGGAACGGGGTCTCTTCCACGCACCGACAGGCCCCGCAAGACAATTAAACGGAACGATCGTGCTATTCAAAAGCACGCAAAGGCTTCCCGTACGGCTTCGATCTGTAGATTCTTTTCAATGCTTGCGGCAATGGAAGATGTCGAGGGTTCCCATTCGACAATCAGAGTTCTTCACAAAGATAAATTGAATTTTTGGATCTTTTTGAAGTCTTAATATATTTATTGTCTCTAAACATTTATATCACTAGAAAATCCTTTGAAATTTGCGTCTAATGATTGTATTTGCATTAAATCATTTTTATTGCATAAGGAAATGCTGTTAGTGAGCATATCTGGCTAAATGGAGGAGGTCTATACTTTTGACACTGTGTAGTATAGTAGCACTCCACATATTCATTATAGTGCTCCACATACTCACTGGGCACACACACACACACATACATACACTCACACCTCACACTCACACAGAAATAGGTACACACACAACAATGCCCCATCCTTAGAGAATCCTTGCCTAAGCCTCACCTTCACTTACAACGCACTACCTAACCATAAGGTCAGTCCAAGCCTCTTTTTCATACAACGATCCTACCTTCATTATCCTTTTCCCCCTTTTCTTACCCCACTTAAAATGGAAAGGGTCGTCTGCGAAACCTGCAACGTGGACTTGACACAGAACGTGAGGATCCAGTGTGCACACGAGGCCTGTGCCGAACTTTGCATCTGCATCCCTTGTTTTGCCAATGGCGCCGAGGTTGGACCCCATCGCCACTTTCATCCCTATCGTGTCATTGTAAGTGCTAAAGTACATGGACTTTGGTAGGCCAGTACTCACCCCTTGTCCAGGATAAAATATCCTTTCCAATTTACGAAAAGGAATGGGGAGCCGATGAGGAACTTCGTCTCCTGGAAGGTTTATCCTTGAGAGGGATGGGGAACTGGGTGGATGTGGCAGACCATGTAGAGACACGAACCAAAGTGGAATGTGAAGAGCATTACCTTCGGGTCTATGTCAATTCCCCGACCTGGCCTATCCCGGTAAGAATGATTGAGGTCACCATGTCATGATCCTGGTGCACTTACCCTGCATCTTACTTTGTAGATGGAAAGAGACTTTCCAAAAGGCTTGGATACCTTGGTGCATCGAAAAAAGAGAAAGCTGGGAGGGGCAGAGAAGAAGAGGACATGGATCAGTGGTCCGTGCTATCATCCTGAGGTGTACGGGTTCATGCCTGCACGAGGAGAGTTTGAGATGGAGGCGGAGAATGAGGCGGAGATGGATGTCAAGTCCATTTCCTTCTCTCCGGATGAGTCTCAAGTATCGCGTGGTAAGAGAGAGCAGGAGAAGAACAAGAAGATAACCCGGTTCTCATTATCCCACGTCCCTCAGAGTACAAACTCACCCTTTTGGAAATCTACAATGAACGATTGGATCGAAGATTACGCCGTCGACACTTTGTACTAGACCGTGGATTCCTCAACTATCGTGCACATCAGCAATATGAAAAGGCTATGCCCAAGGAAGATAAGGATCTCCTGCAAAGCCTCAAAGTGTATACACCCCTAATGACCAAAGGAAATGCGGATGCATTCGTTGAAGGGATTCTTCGGGAAAGACAGCTTCGTCAGCGGATTGCCCTGCTCCAGGAATGGAGACTGAATGGGATTCGATCACAGGACGAGGGCATGTCCTACGAGTATGCCAAGTCGGCCCGCGCATCCGGTCAAGGATCCCGTGGCTCTGCCCCCTTGACCCGTGAAGGTTCTCATCATCTAACTGGATCTCCCTTCTCTGGGTACGGATCCACAGGCGCTCTATCCGGTTCAGGACCCTCCCGATTAGGACAAGGTAGGAGGGAGGATGGGCCTGGGCCGGGCCACCCCGCCTCCACAGCCACTCCCCCCAAGAGCAAGGTTATTGGAAGGAAGCAGGGTAAGCTGAATGGATAAAGCGTAGGATTTGTGTGCAGTACTCATCCCTTCTCCTCTCCCCAATCAGCCATCCCACTGGATATTACAGATGCAGCGGATGTTCATTTACTGTCGGCCAAGGAGGTGGAGTTGTGCTCCAACCTACGTCTCCTCCCCCAGGCCTATCTTCCCATCAAGGCAACGGTCATTCGGGAGGCGTCGAGGAGAACGACGATGCGAAAGAGAGATGCACGAGACCATATCAAGATCGATGTCAACAAGATTGGGGCTCTATGGGACTTTTGGGTGGCTTCCGGCTGGATCAGACCAGCCAGTGCCAACAAACCTGATCCCAATAGGGCTGCTCAAGCTGCTGCTGCTGCTGCTGCTGCCGCAGCAGCCAATGCTGGCTCCACCCCTTCATCCAAATCGTAGGAGGAGGGGGATGTGTGTTGTTTGTTGGATCGATCTAGGAAAGGGATGGTACTATGTGTGTGTGCCTCTCTTTCCCATTATCCCAACGAACAAAATGTATGGGTTGCTCATTTCACTCTCTCTCGACCCAATTCAAGCAATAGTAGCATCAAATGTCCATGCGCGTAAAAGAATGTGGGTGCATGTTGTTTGCCGTAGTCATGAGGACATGGGACCAAGGTATATGGGAGTGTCCTTCCATTTCGGACGCACACAGCTCTCTATCCAAAGGACCATGGCCACACAGACACACACATCACCCTCCCAACAACCCGAACCTATCCAAGGTAGAGGGGGGGAAGAAGGGAAAGGGATGACGAGAAGAGACTCACCACCATCCTAGGGACAAGTGAGGAAAGAGAAGCAATTAGAACTTGGCAAACTGCTTGCTGCCCTTGACGGTCTTCTTGGAGACCTTAAGGACGTTGAAGCGGACGGTCTTGGAGAGAGGACGGCACTGACCGACGGTGACGGTATCGCCGGGGGCGACGCCGATGAAGGCGGGGGAGAGATGGGCAGCGAGGTTCTTGTGACGCTTCTCGTACCGGCTGTACTTGGGGATGAAGTGAAGGTAGTCGCGACGGATGATGATGGTGCGGTTCATCTTGGTGGAGACGACGACACCGGTGAGGATGCGGCCACGGATGGAGACCTCTCCGGTAAAGGGGCACTTCTTGTCAATGTAGGTACCGTTGATGGCCTCACGGGGGGTCTTGAAGCCGAGGCCAACCTCCTTCCACCAGCGCTTGGTGGCGGTGGACTTGACGGCGGTGCGGGACTTGGCGTTCTGGAAGATGCCGACCTGCTTCTGGAAAGCGCGCTCAACCTGTTCGGACATGATGGGATAAGGGACAGATGTTCCGGTGAGGGATGGGAAGGGATCTCTTGGCTAGGGACGGGTCCAAAGTGGGAGAGGAAGGAAAAGAGGGAGAAAAAAAGGATCCGAGTCTTGAGAGGAGGCTTGAGGCGAGGAGAATGAGTGTGTGTGGATGTGGGTGTGTGTG
>KZ987930.1:0-14048 GCA_003614145.1 Piptocephalis cylindrospora
CGAGAGACCTCTGGCGGGGGTGGGGGGGTGGTCGACGGGAGGGGGGGGGGGGGGGGGGGGGGGGGGGGGGGGGGGGGGGGAAGAGGGGGAGGGGAAGGGGGGGGGGGGGGGGAGGGGGGAGGGGGGGTGGGGGGGAGGGGGGGCCTGGTCATCATTGTATTGAGTCTCGAGGTGATGGAGAAGACTATGGGTACGGGGAGGGGAGATGGGCATACGATCCCAGACCGGGTCATGGGACTCGGGCTTCCTAGGAGGGCCGATGATGGGAGGGGCCGGGGCGGTGAGGGGGCTGGGAGCCGGAAGGGAGGAGGTGTGAAAGGAGGCGGTTTGATGAAGTTGATGGAGGGTGGAGGTGAAGAAGTCTCCGTCCTCCTCATCGCCGAAGTGTTGCTGATGGGTAGGAGAATGATTCATGGAATGGGATCTCGGAGGACGGGATAGACCATGAGTGGAGAAGTGATCTGTGGCCGAGGCGGAGGCAGAGGCGGAGGATAGGTCCTGGATGGAGAGGGAGATGCCGCCACCAAGAGGAGTGGTGGTGGTGCTGGAGGTCGAGGTCTCCTGGGTGACATAGTGGGGGGAGGAGGGTTCGGGGAAGGAGGGCTCCGGGAAGTTGAGATAAGGGGCGGAGTTATCGGGCAGGGAGGAGGGGGGGGCAAAGTAGTTGGTGGAGTCACCCGGGTGAGGGAAGGTGGGTGGGGGAGGCTGAGGGGAGGAGGAGTAGGGCAGACCAGCGGATGGGACTCTCTTGTGTGGGTGGTGGGTGGAGGAGAGAGATTTGGCCGGAGGGGTGGGGAGGGGACGGGAGGAACGTCCTGTGCTCGTGGTAGTGTTTGGGGTGATCATAGTGGGGGGAGGAGGGGGAGGAGAGGAGGAGGGTTCACCTGGGGGTCTGTAGTCCTGTTCTCCCTGTAACCACGACATGTCACAGGTGGGGTTCTTTTTGGGGAGTGGGTGGAGGGAGGGGAGGAAAGGGAGGGGAAGGAGGGGGATGGGTAGGTAATGGCGGAGAGGAAAGAGAAGAGAAGGGAAGGAAAGAGAAGGGAAGGGATGGAGGATAAAGCGAAGAAGAGGGAGGGGGAGGAGGAGGAGGAAAGAGAGGGAAAAAGTGGGTGGAGTGGGCAAGGCGGAGTGAGTGAGAGGGAAATAGAGCGAGCGAGCGGGCGAACGAGCGAGGAGGAGCAGGGTGAGTGTGGACGGGTCTAGAAAGGAGGAGGCCTTACTCTTGTTGGTGGGAGAGGGAGGATGATTACACACTGTTATTTAATGATGATGATGAGTCTGGGAGGAAAGGGATGAATGGGGAAGGATGTGAGTGAGTGAGCGAGTGAGTGAGTGAGCAGTGAGTGAGTGAGTAGTGAGTGAGTGAGTGAGTAGTAAGTGAGCAGTGGGTGAGTAGTGAGTGAGTGAGTGTGAATGTGAATAGACTGGATGGCGGTGTGAGGTGAGCAGAGGAGAGGCATTGAAGGGTGGTGGGATATGGAAAAGGGGCCTAGTGGGATCGGCCTTCACTTTCTATGTGGAGGGCAAGTGTAGATTACGCTTCATTCCTCTGGTTTCTATTCTATTATTCTTTCTGCTCATAGATTTCCTGGCAGATCTCTGCCTTTATGATCCATTGCGCTGCTTATGTGATTAGGTCAGGATAGGCAAAAGGATCTTGGTGGAGGAGAGACACGAGCTGGTAGGATTCAAGCGAGGAGACGTATGGATCGGTAGACAAGGATGTTTTGAGGGAGAGGGGGGAGGGACCCTTGTGTCTCGCACATAGGAGCTGTAGCGGACAAGGCTTACGCCATCCAGCGCACTAGCTTCGAAGATGAGAGGGAAATAAATGAGGTTCGGCTTGGATAGGACCACTGCTGAACAAGAGCCGCCATTTGCACACTATATATACTGTGTATGAGGGAGGACAGCCCCAAGCGGGATGAGGCGGTGGGTGTTTAAACTCACCCTAGCGAACTCATAGACGGTGATTTGGTCCTCCGCCAAAGCGCTAAGGGTAAGGGTGAGAGCCCTCCCCCCACAAGGAAAGACGCTGGTCATCTTCTATACCCCATCCCATCTCGCCCTCTCCATCCCATTCTACCCTGACTCCTCCCTCCCAACATGACCACAGACATCGGTACCCCACACCCTCCTATGCAAGCGTCTTCCCCGTTTGCCCCGGTGGAAACCCGACTTCGACTCCTTGAGAGACAGATACTGGCCAAGCCTCAGGGCAGGATGGCCGAGTTGGCCGCGCAGACTACCCAGGCGCTGGAGTCACATCGAGAGGCCGAGGAGCAAGAAAGGATGGAGAAGGAGAGAATGGCTGCATCGGCCTCCTTGTCCGAGGATGGGGAAGAGGGAAGGGGCTCCCCACTGGCCCCTCCTCCAATCGTCGCTCCCTCCACCATTCCCGATTCCTCTCCCTCTCGACCCAAAGTGATGGAGGAGCTTCCGTTGATCCAGCAGGTTCAGGCCTTGCAGCTCAAGGCCCAGCAACACATGCATCAGCGTCAAGTGCTGGTGAATTTTTGGAAAAAATGTAAGTGGCTTCCTTGGAATGTGATCTCGATAGGATCATCTCACCTCATCCCTCATAATGCGCTTAGACGAGGTACACCAATCCATGCTGGAAGCCGATGATCTCTCCTTGGCCAAAGAGAGGCTGGATGTCTCTGCCAAGCTTGAAATCCTCCTGGCTGCCGAAGAGGATATTTCCCAGGTCCTGGCTCATCTACAGACCTGTGCGGATCTGCAGGATCATGTGAACCCCAAGGCCTTTCAAGGTAAGTCTGGGTGTGTATGTGTGTGTGTGTGTGTGTGTGTGTGTGTGTGAAGCGGTGATGGCTGATCTAGCTGGTAGCACTAGTGCATTAGAACCCTGTCCCCGCTCACCCTATCCTCCTACAACAACAACAACATATGAACGTAGATGTGGAGGAGCACATCCCGGTCCTAACAGAAGTCATCAGTAACCATGAGAATCAAGTCAAGCAGAGTATGGCCTTGACTCGTCAGATCACCTCTATCCTGGGTGCTTATAACAATCAGGTCGGTGATTCGGCGGTGAAGGAGTGATGGGATGGGATGGCTTGGCCTTACCCTAACAGCTCGCATCTTCCCCATTCCCACAGGTCAATGCCTTTTCCGAACTCTTCCTCCATTGGGACTCTGTGATCAAGGCCGTGGAGGCTCGTGTTTCCCTGTTGGAGAAGAAGGTCTAGAGGATGAAACCTCTTCTGGCTGTTGATGGAGATGGAAAGGATGGGTTATGATGAAGGGAAATATGAACACGATCACCACAAGATGGATCGAGTCATATGTAATACAGCTGCCGTAGTGATTACACCCGATGAGGAGGACAAACAGTCTCGGTGTACTTTGGCTCATCTCTCCCGCAACACCCACTTCCCCTAGTGAAAAAGTACACATCCTACAAAAGATGCAAGCTGGAGGAGATTAGGTCAGCGTCTCCATACGGCACTCTCCACCATCGCCATCCAGCTTCCAACTCCGATCACGTGTGGAGTGGGAAAATCAGAGATGAGCCGACAGCGGAGGAACTAGAGGATAATGTACGATGGGAAGGGTTCTGTGTGTTCAGGGAGCTGGGTTACTCAGTGCGGGGTGGGAAAGCGGGGTCAAACGGGAGTGGACAGCTGGGTAGGGACAGATGGGGGCTAGGCCCTATAAAGGCTTGGGGACAGGGGTGACCCTTGGATGAGATGCACCTGTCCACTTTTTGTTTCCCTCTTCCTCTCTCTCCTTCCCATTGTCACTTCACTTCTTCCCTTATACACTATCTACTAAGCCTGCATGATCACCCTTTGTAACCCTCCGGATGCGAGAATGACCCGCGCCTCCAAGCCCACTTTAAGCCTAAAGCAAGATGGGCAGACGCTGAGTCAGCGGCTACTCACTCAGCTGGACCCATGGATCCAACCCTCGTCCCAGGAAAAGAAGAATCCGGGATCTAGCGTCCTCCATCTCCTAGTCACCACCTACGGTGTCATTCATGCCGTAGGTATTGATAGCACCCCTATGGATCAAGACCTCTACCTGGGTCACTCCATCTTCCGGCACGTCTCCCCCTCCCAGGTCCCCATCCTGTGTCGATCCCTCCTTAAAGCTCAAAAGTGCGGGTATGGTCAATGCCGTCTGGATTGGCTGTCCGACCCCTCCCACTCTTCTTCTGACCTCCCCTCGGATCATGCCGCCCAGCCACTTCACTGTACCATCCTACCCAGATCCAACGAATATCTGGCATGTCGATTAGAACCATTTCTCCCATTCGATCAGCATACCATAGCTTCATCACCACTCCGTGTCCCTGATGCGGACTATCACTGTCCAGCAAGGAAGACGATCTCTTCTCCTTGCAAGAAACGGTTCGAGGGTGAGCAATGCAACTCTCCAGACCCCTCCTCCCCACCCCTCCTTCATCGTATTTATCATCAAATCCAAGGGGCCTTCCAAGGCTCCACACCTCATCCACCCTTTGGTCGCAATTGGCCTCTCTCATTCGTCGACATGGCCATGGCCCTCTCTTCCTCTGTTGTCTATGAGGTTTATTATGAGTTGCTATAAGCCGTATCTTTCATTCTCTTTAGATCACTATGGAGGAGTGGGATGAAGAGCTTCTGCTCCTATAATGTACTGCTTTACAAAGACACTCAAAGTGCTTTACCCAAAAGTTCCCTGGCACCATGCATTCTAGTGGCTAGGCGGTCGTACGTTAGGAGACCCACTAGTCCATTATGTAACGTGAAAATAGAGTCATTTTATTATTATCTTATCAGAAAGGACGAACGATAGATGAATATAACCTTGATATTCTCCCTCAATGGGACAGGCTGTTAGGCATCCGAACACATAGCCCGCCCGGGGAAAGTAAAATGGCTTTACTACTACTATTACTCTTTTTTCTTGAGTAAGAATACTGAGAGCAGCCCAATCGTTGTCATCAGCACCTTAAAAACCCTGATCGATGTCCTTTTCCCTTCATCCCGTCACTACTATTCACGCTGAACATACTCTGTGTGTTTCCTCACACATACACTTTCCTCCCAGACGTGATCAGCATGTGTGCTGCGATGATTGCGGTTGCTGGGGCGCAAACCGTCCTCCGCCTCTCCCGTCAAAGACACGCCCTCTTCCCCATTTCACTTAGCACTCTGTGTCCCTGAACTTTCCTCCTCCTGGTCAAATCACGCTGATCCCCAGACGAACAGGGAAGGCTTGATCCAGTCTCATATTCTTTTTGTTCATCTGATCCATCTGATTTCTGTTGTTTGCTTTCATCTCTCTTTCTCTCTCTCTCCCTCATCCTCACCCTCTCCTCCATCACCTCCCTCCTCTCGCTTACCTTACTCCCTCCCCACCTAGGATGAACACGGTTCGTCAAAAGTGGGCCCTGTACCAAAGTTACCGTAAGGTTCAAAGGCACTGGGAGACCTACCAGGCTCTCGAAACTGAATCGTACGTCTGATCCCCTTTCCCTTTGTTCCTTCCATCCCGCTTATCCGTTTCCCTCCTCCCTTTCCCAGAGAGCAGGAAGAGGCCTTGGATGTTTATCTAGCCACCTTTCATCAAACCTACCAGGACTGGGCTTCCTCTGGTCTGGTCACTCAGACTTCCATGGATCCCTTGGTCGATCGTGTCTTTGGCGACTGCACTCCCATGCTTATCCAAATCATCCATCATATCGACAGGTAACGTCCCATCCTCTCATATCCCATCTATCCCATTCCTCTCATAATCTAACCCCCATCTCCTTCCTAGCTTGATCCATCGTCCTTCTGACAAGGTGGATACGCACCACTCTGAGAAGTTGGGTCGGGCCTTGGATATGGTAGAATTGCTTGTCAGAGAGGAAAAGTATCAGAGGGCCTTGGCTTCGCACCCTACCTCCCTAGGTCAACTCCTACAATCCCTTCAGCACAGCCCCTCCCCCTTACCCTTCCTAAGGATCATTGCCTCCTTGGGTCAACTTCCAGATGCATCGGCTCAATTGGGCCTCCAACGCGGTTTTCGTATCCTGACCCTCTGTATGGCCGATCCTGACCCAGACATCTCATTGCAAGCCCTCATTACCCTTCGTGATATCCTGCGCGGTGTCACCCCATATCTCCACTCCAATCTCCTTGGCCCGACCAAGGAGATGCTTGCCCTACTTGCCCCCTATCCCCCCCTTGCGGAGGATGAATCCTTTGTTGATTCATCCAATCCAAATCGTCCTCCTTCCCATCCTTCCATCCTTCCCCACTCCTCTCATCCCTACCCGTCCACTCGGACCCCCACTAGACCTCCCAAGGCAAGGTCCATCCTTTCCACCCTCTCTTCCACCCTCTCCCTCCCCTCCGCCTCGGATCCTCCCCCCTCCCGCCAACGCACACTAGGCTCAAGTGGGGCGCGGGATGGAAGGAGAAATATCCACCATGGCAAGAGGGGACGGGGTAAAAGGAGGAGGCAAAAAGGTAATCCTAGGCACTCGGACGATACTGCATCCACCGATTGGGCCTGGGGAAATCGGGTCTCCCATCTCGTTACCGAAGTTCGTGGTATCCTCGGCGGATCTCCTCACGAATCAGGCCCCTTTCTCCCCTTCTCCTCCCGACCTGTCTCTCCATCCTCCTCCCTTTCCTCCACCACCACCTCCAACACCTCCTTTTCCTCTTCCTCCTCCTCCCCCTCCCCCTCCATCTCATCCTATTCAATCGCCTCGGTCGCCACAGCCACCTCCTCCCCCCTTGCCCATCCTCCCTATCCTCAACAACAGGCCCAGAGCCCCATGCATCCACGTCCTGTCTTCTCAGGCCATTGGAAAATACCTGAGGAGGACGTCATCCTTCAGGGCCTTACCTCCATTACCGTATATGTGTCGGGAGCGGAGATCCCCTCTCCACCCCATCATAATCATCACTCTCCATCCCCTCCGAGGGAGAAGCGCCCCATTCCATCCAAGAACCTATCTCATGATTCATCCCATCCCCCTCTCATCCCCTCCTCCCCTTCCTCCTCCACATCCTCGGCCATCCCTCAAGAAACCAGTATGGGGCTCCTAAGGAGACTTTCCTCCAAGCTTCAATTGCATCGCTCCTCCTCTTCCACCTCCACCTCCTCTGCATCCTCCTCCTCCCCTTCCCTCCTCCATTATCATCTGCATGATCGGCCCTCCCTTCTCCCTCCCTTTCCTGTCGATGGGGCTGAGGGTCTTTCCCCCACCTTGCCCATCCATACCTCACCCACCACTACCGCCTTTATTCCATCTTCCCCCTCATCTACCTCCATTTCCTCTTCCCACTCTTCCTCATCCTCCTCTGCCTCCTCCACCATATCCTCTCTTTCTTCATCAGATTCCCTAGGAGGGGAGCCAAGCTTACGTGTTCGGGAATTCATCGGCATTCAAGGGGGCCTTTCTTCCCTTATCTCTATCTTACGCAAGATAATATCCCTGGACCCTTCCTCTTCTCCTTCCTTTTCTCTCCCAGAATATTTGACATCCCTTACGAATGCCCTAGAGTGTCTAGCTAGACTCTTGGACGCTCATCCCATTCATCAGGCCTCCTTCGGCGAATCCGGTGGCTGGGATGTGGTGGAGAGAGCCATTGAAGCCTCCTACATTATGGCTCGCTCCCATCTCTCTTCGGGCCCTTCGTCATTCGAGGGATGGTCTGAACCTCCGCTACTCACCGAATCCCTTTATTCCATGTACAATATCCTCTTTACATTGTGTGTCAAGGGTGCTAAGGATCAAGACACTGAGGGAAAGGGAACAGGGGACACGGCTTCGCAAGAAGTCCTGGTCCTTCTTTTCCGTCTAGCAAGTCAATCCCCTTTTCTTCTTCTGAGGCACCTTGCTCTTACCACCCTCCAAGACATCCTCAGCGCCCACCCTATTCTCGCTACTCTAGCCTGGGGTTCCGGAGGAGTCGGATGTCTCATGAGTCAGGTTCGTCGTGTTTACTCCGAGTCTCATCAGCATCATTATCGGGGTGAAGGAGAAGAGAAGGAGCTTTACACTCTCTTGGGCCTTTCATGGGACGGCTGGCACCGTCCTCATCCCATCTCCTCCTCCTCCCCCCCACCTTCTTCCCTTCCACGTGACACTTCTTCCCCTGGTTCCATCCTCCTTACCGATCATCTCGACCGGTCCAATGGTCTTACCTACGTTGCTTCCCTTATTCAACTTGTAGAGTTTATTGCAATCCTCCTCCCCAGACATAATATTGGCATTCTTCAAGCTTGGACCGAGATGATGCTTCGGTGGGCTGAGCATTCCCCAGGTGATCCCGAGGGCATCCTTACTATGCTTGTCCTTTCCAGTGTTCGACGAATTCTTGGTGTAAGTCATTATGGGATTTTCATGGGAAAAGGTCGAGGATAAATAAGAGATCCACGAGGGTGAATGAGGAGAGTTCATTCAATTTACATATTCGCCCATTTCTCTCCCAATAGGAAAGCGCTCATGGAACCATGGATTCTCTCATATCTTTACTCCCATCCTATTTAAAATTACTTCGGAATGCCTATGGGATGAAGAATAAGGAGATGGCTCAAGGGGAGGATAAGGAAGAAGAAGAAACCGGGATGGCGGATCAAATGGTCTCCCATTGGCATTACTCCACTCAGCTTCCTTCAGACTCCGGGGAAATGTCTCCTTCAGCCGTGAGGGTTATCTTAGCCAGAGAAAGGGTTCTAGGGCTTTTAGAGTGCCTGGGGCTTTTCCTAGGCAAGGGTATGAAGGGAAGAAGAAGCCCGGGTATACTGGATACTGTCTACCCCACCCTTTATCCCATTCTTCTTGCCTCCACCCCCTGGTGCTGGGATTGGGAGGAGGTGGCTGTGGAGGAGGAGGGGGATGAGGAAAGATTTCCTGGACGGAGAATTAAATGGGAGTATGCAAAGGGATATGAGACCATGCTAGCCGAGTTGACCCTATGGATCCTTCAATCTATCTTCCTTTCCATGGAAGAAGAGGAGGACGACGAAGAGGGAAAGATGAATGAAGCGATTTCTGAAGGGATGAAGGTACATATAAACACTATGTGACCGTGATGTTGCCTTTTATACTCACTACTAACCTTTCACACTTACAATTTAGTGGATTTTAAAATTGTTGGAAACCATTCTCATGCGTATCAATTTGCGTGGGGGTACCCGAATGTCCCTGGAGGGTCCAGAGGAGGAGCGAGGAAGAGTCCCACAGCCCCCGGGTAGGCCCGAGTACCCTTGGTTCCAGTACGTCGTTTGTGGCATGCTATCCTCCCTTTTTCGCCATTCCCGTCGTGTAAAGCGAATATTTGGAGAGATGGGTGGGATGCAGCTTCTTCTTGGTATTCTTGGGGTAAGTTTTCCTCGGATAGTATGCGTGATGATGCACGGAATAATCCCCTAACCATCTATGCTCGCCCTTTCTATGTAGAGTACGGGCGATCCCGTAGTGTGCCAAGCTGCCCTGATGGCGGTTGGTGATTTCTTCACTGGGTATCAGGGTACAAATGAGTTGCTGGGTGAAGGATTTGGATATGAAGGGTTTCTCGAGTTAGTCTTGTCGTCTTGTCGACCTATCGATCGGTATGTTTGATGGAACTTGACAACGGGTGAGGTTATGGGATTTATGCTTATACCATCCTCCTCGATCCTAATTCCTCCTTTAATTAGGCTGTCTTGTGAGGTACTTTTGGAAGTAGCCACCGTCGGTCGAGTAGTTACCAACCCACCTGATCCTAGAAATCCGACTCGGGGAAAGGGAAAAGAAAGAAAGAGAGGAGGTGGTAAACGTCCCTCTCGTCCACGCATCAATGGGGTCAAGGGCTACGCTCGCCGAATGGAGGATCCTCCCAGGCTCTATCTTCAACCTATCCCTTTCGCCCCATGGAGAAGGCCGGGCTATGGGTAAGTTCAACCTTCTCCACGCTCTAGGTCATGGGTAGATACTGATACGCATTCTTTATCAATCCGCATTGCTTTTCTCATCCTGTAGTGGGATGGAGAAGAAGATTCAGAGGAGTGTGGAGGCCCCTGATACAATTACCACAGCCTCCCTTATCTCTCACATGGAGGAGGATGGAATGGGTAGAAACTATGTCGCCTTTTCTGGTCCACGTCGAGCATCTCAACCACCATCTCTTTTTGGTGACTTGGGTCGTCGTGGTTCAAGGCCCCCTTCCCTCTTCAGCGACTCCCATCGCCGAGAATCCAGGCCTCCTTCGCTCTTTAGTGACCCGAGTCGTCGGGCTGGCTTAACCACCACAATCACTACCCCCTCCGCCACCACCACCCCTCCACGAGATACTCTGTCCATAAGATCAATGGGCCCTTCGAACCCCCCTATTAAAGGTTCCAGAAGAGGGGGGACGAAGGGAAGACCTAGGTCCATTTCTTCGCTGACGATTTCCTCCAAGACTATCATGTCCTCGGGAGGAGGTGGAATCAGCCCTTTTACTGGAGGAAGAGAGGAAGACGACGTGGCCCATCCCTTCCTCGAGGGTCTTGATATGGAAGACACAGGGGGAAGGCCTGGGGCTGAAGGCGATATAGAGATTTCGAGTCTCCCCAAGGCCCCCCTTTACTGCGCAAATGCCACCTCTGCCATCACTACCACCAATTCCACCACCTCATCACTTTCTTCCTTATCTACTAGTCCCCATCCTCCCTCTCAGAACAATCCTTATGCCCTCACGACGTGGAGGCAGGATGAGAGTGGTGGTGAAGAAATTGGGGAGGGAGAAGAAGATGGCTTGGTGATGACTGGGGAAGAGGAAGAAGAAGGGATTCATCCAGACCAAGCTGATTGGACTAGTGACACCGAAGATGAAGAAGAGGAGGATGAGGACAACAAAGTGGCTCACTCCTCCTATCGCCGTCCCCATACCCCTTACCCTCCCTCTCCTCTCCAAGGTATTGGATTTAGGGACGCAGAGGCTGCTGGAATGATCGTATCGGCAATATTAAAGCTGGAGCAAGTGGATCTCCTCCATGCTCGGGAGCTCCTGCGCCTTGTCCAACGAATGGTCCGACTCAGCAAAGCCAATGCAGCTAGTCTCCTTGTTTCCCCCGGGGCTTGGCAAGGCCTAATGACCCTAGCCATGAGAGATAGGGACGAGACCCTGGGCTGGGAAGCCCTTGAACTACTCCTCTCTCTGGGTCAATACGATCTTGGCCCCAAGGGGGTAAGGCATTTAATCCGTGAGGCCTTAGCCATTGGGGGCCCCGAAAGGAGGAGGGCTATGTGGCTCTTGGAACTTTTGGCCCGGGAGCGGGGACCAGAGGACTACTGGAGCTTCGAAGAGGGCTTTCTCGGACAATTAAACCTCCTTCCTCGGATGACCTGGGAGGGAGATATGACATGTGCATTTTGGTTCAGGCTTGGCCGACTCCCCGAGGGTTGGGGTCCAGGGGGCATCGAGGATATTGGGCTGATCCGGTGCGTGGGTGATGCAGGTATCCTTGATGTACACATCCGATCCGTTCCTGGGAGCGGTGAGGGCGGTGGGTGCTTGTGTGTTCGGAGGCAAGGATCTGAGGAAGCGCCAGAGGATGCTGTCTTTGACGGAATCTTTGACCTGGGCAGGACTGGGGTATGGAGGCATGTAGTTCTTGTTATTCACCGAGGTCCTTCCTGGTCCATGACCCTATGGGTGGATGGGGAGTGCGCGGGCAGTCATGTATCCCCCGGTGTAGACTCTCGGGCTCGGGCTGAGCGAGTGGATCTAGTTCAGGTGGGGGGAGAGGAATCCCGAAGGCTGTGTGGGGACCTTGGACGGATCTATCTTAGAACCGGGGCCTGGACGGCTGATCGGATTCGACAGGAGTACTGTCGATGGTCAGGTGGACTTGGACCTGACGGCTCAGAGGAAGAGGTGGAAGTAGTAGAGGAAGGAGGAGGTGAAGGAGTAGAGAAGGATTTAGGGATGAGAGGAGGACCTGAATCAGTGGATTGGACAATTTTGCTGAGCCCACGCAGGATAGAAGCCATCAGGATGGGTAGTAAGGAGGCTGAAGTTGAGAGGGAGGGATGGAGCTGGGCTGATCCCCTCCTTGATCCATCTCTCTACTGCGTTGCCGCTGGAAAACTCGGAGTGAAGGAGGACTCAGAAAGTCGGTCCTCGGGTTCTCCAATCCATGATATTGATAATCTAGGAGCCCTTAGTAGCCGATATGGGAGGGGCTGTACAGCTCATGGGACAAGGTCCCTTCATTCTATTCTTGGGGATTGCTCCCCTCTCATATTTACCCTTTTGGCCTCCACTCCCATCTTGGATCCTCACACGATTTCATGGGTCCCCGAGGCCTTTCGAGCGATGGTGTCGGCCGTCCTTAGGGGTGGAGATTGTGGAAGGGGGTTCGCGGCTTCAGGCGGTTATTTGGCCCTAGGATGCACCCTTCGAGGGGAAGGGGTCAAGGTGGGATTTGAAGAGGTTGAGGGCCTCCTCTCCTTGGCCATCCCTGGATTCTGGGGGAAGGCTGTCAAGGGGGATGACTCTACCTCTGGGAAGGATTCATCAAGTCCGGTCCATCAAGGCTATCCAAGAGACTGGAGGGCCGTTCGACTGCTTCTAGATATATTTCCAGGCATTAAGGACCGGGGAGTTCAGTTGCATGGCGTCCGGTCCCTAATCGAAGCCATCCTTTACGATACTTCTCATCTTCATCAAGCTTCCGGTTCTCGTAGGGTAGCTGGTAGCTGGTCCCCATTATTTTCCTCCAAATCCCCAGCTCCTCTCGCCAACAGCCCCTCCCCTATCCTTCCGGGCTTACGGGCCTGGCGAAAGATGTTTGGGGTAGCCGGCATTGGTGTTCTTCTCCTCGGGGTGGCTGTGGAGTCTCGAGGTGTGGTACTACGACTGGTGGATGCGCTTCTAGAGGCTCCAGATCTACGAGTGGAGGAGGTGAGGGAAGTTTTGGGTCTAGTAATGGCTCCGGCCATCCCGGATGAGGTGAGAGTTGCAGTTGCGGGAAGGCTACTCCGAAAAGCTAGAGTGACCCCTCGGTTAGTGGAACGAATTAAAACAGCTGGAGGCCTGGGCCTTCTGCTTGTCGGTGTAGATGGGAATGTGGAAGCCCTGAGACTGGTGATGCTTCGGCTTCTTGGAGTTCTCATGTCCACGGGTCACCGGGCCTCCCGAACTATGCTGACCCGAGCATGGGGCTTTGAGGCCCTGCGGCTTTTTCTTTCCCCATACGTCCTCACTGGGGAAACGGCCCAGGTGCTTCTTGGTCTTGCTCTCGACTTTTACCGTATAGGGGATCGAGTAGGACAAGCTGAATCAGGAGGACATCGTAGAGATAATCACCTTTCCCCCAAATCAGCCTTGACCCCCTCTTCTCCATCGGCTTCCTCCTCCCCCTCCTCCTCTTCCTCTTCCCAGCCCCATTTACCTAAGCTTACAGATCCGTTAGCCTTCCCCGAAATTCTTCATCTCCTCTTCCAATTACTTCAGGAAGATTGTGCAAGATCCGAAGATGACGGAGCCTCTGTGGCCTCCAATCCTGACAAAACTCTTTATGGCATTCTTGGAGACCTTCGAGTCATTCTCTCCACCCCAGGGAACATGGATGCATTGTGGCAGCATGCTTGGCCCGATTGGTTCTGCTCTTTTTTACTACATCCCACCATCCAGAGTAGAGGAGATTACGCACGGATTGTGGATCTAATGGAGCCACTTATCCAACGGATGATGGCGTACGATCTAGCTAGGCCCTCCTCCTGCATCATGCGCCTCAAGGGCACTCTGACCGAGGAGCCTGCCCATGCTTCCAAGCTGGTGGCCATGCTCCTTTCTTGGTATGAAAGACACCCTTATCTGCAGGATGTGGAAGGACCAGAGGTTGGGGGGGCTGAGGGTATCCTCAAGGGCCTGGTTCTCTTGCAGAGAGCCCTTGAGGAAGCGGGTCTAGTGGGGAAGGTGAGATTGGACCGAGCTTTCGCCACTACCATCCACACTCTTGCCTCGCACAACGGACCACATGTCCGGACGCTGATGCGATCCCTAGGGGTCTTGGACCTTCGGGATCGGCTGGTTCTCCGTTTACTCCTAGAGGCCTCGGAAGACCCC
>KZ987931.1:0-13999 GCA_003614145.1 Piptocephalis cylindrospora
TCTTGCTCCATCCCATCCCACCCCAGCTTAACCCGTCCCTCCATCCAGGATTACCCTTCAAACCAGCTGCCTTTGACTTGATCCATCAACGTGACGCATCCCTCACCCTCCCCTTCACAAAGTGGCAACCCTTGCTTCGGGAATTCCAACGAATGCTCAAGCCTGGAGGCTGGATCGAGCTGGCCGAGGCCGACTCCCTTCTAAGGTCCGTCGGGCCGGCCGGCGAGCGCGTCAATGCCTGGATGCTCCTCGCTGCTGGCCGCAGGGGCATCGACATGGCCGTTCCCCGAGACCTTGCCGTTATGTGCAAAGATGTGGGCTTTGTCGACATCAAACTCCAAAGATACGCTACTCCAGTCGGCGACTGGGGAGGCACCCCGGGCATGTATTTGGCCGCCGGCTACCGGGAAACCCTAGTGGGCATCAAGGGCTGGCTGGTTCGGGAAAAGGCCACCACCGACCAGGACTTTGAACATGTCATGAGTCAATGGGAGGAGGAACTTCGTCAGGCCCGTACCAAGACCGTCTATGTCGTTTGCTGTGCCCGCAAACCCCCTTCCTCTGGGTCCGGCTCCAGGTCCGAGATCTCCTCCTTGGCCAGCACATTCAAGCGCCGATAAATCGGTGACCGTGTGCGTGTGTGTGTGTGTAGGGATGAGTCCCTCTCCCAGGAAGGAGAAGGACAGTCAGGACAGGAAAGGCACATGGCTTGGAGAGCCGTGCCCCGTAGAATGTACGATAAAATCTTATTTCTTTCCTCTCATCCTCCTCCTTCCTGCATCTCCCTATGGTATACATGTTATGACCCAGTACTCAGGTCATCAAGGTCCTCAGCAAGACCCTGCACCTGTCGTCTCAACTCCCTCACTTCAGGGTCCGCTTCACAAAGACTGATCGGTAGGCTCGACTGGACGAGATGCAAGGAGCGTAGGGCTAGGGAGAGGATCTTTCCCCGGTCATACTCACGCCCCATCCCTCGAGCCATCTGAGTTGCGCACTTGCAGACAGTCAGCCATTGCAACAGGACTATGGGATGTCGACGAGGATAAATGAGGAGGTAGATGAGGAGGAGGAGAAGGGCGTATGTCAATGCCACTTCCCATTCCGAATCATCCAGAGCCCGCTCAAATTCACGCGTCCATCCAGGCACCCATCGGGAGACCAAGAAAAGGACCTCACTACCCTCGCCCCTACTTATTCGACATACCCTTTGCACAGTCTCCCGTCTCCAATCCTCGAAGTGTTCACGAGACCAAACCATATACAATCCATTCAAGAGATCATCATCCTTACTGATCATCTCGCTCATCTCCTGAATGCCCTTCTTTGTCAAGGCGCCATTTCCATTGACCCCAGTCTCTCCCTCCTTCTCCTCCAGACATCGGGAACACTCACAGGTAAAGTGATACTGCAATCCTAGGGCCTTTCGCCTATCAGGCCCATTCAAGCACGGATCCACATAGGATAAAGTCATCTCCTCCCCGACTTCCATATCCTCCATCACTCGCACCACCTGGCCGTTTCCTCCATCCCACAGGGCCACTGATGTTGGTCGGCATGAATGGTTCAGCAAGGCCCCTCTCGCCGGATAAGATGACATGGCTGCATACGGGAAACATTGAAGATCTGCTGGGGCAAACGCTGAGCTACGTAGCCGAAACACATGTCCCATAATTTCCTCTTCCTCCTCGGATGAACCCGTAGTTCCCATTGTGGAGGATGACCCTAAGGCCCTAGTAGCCATGATCCATCGAGCAAGCGCCCTAGCCTCAGTCCGTTCCTGTGATCCTTGAGCCTCCCAGTGCGTGTCGAGTCGTAGAAACGCCTCCTTTTCCAGGCCTGGCCATTCCCTCCTTGAGTCGTCCGGTCTCTCCAAAGCTAGCATCGTTCGTCGTACCAGTTCCCCCTCGGTCTTACTTGGTCCACTCATCTCCAGCTCGGCCAAAGGTCCACGGCACATCACGCCGTGATGCTCCTTCCAAGCGCGTCGCTGACATCCCACGCCACAGTACCATACCTGCCGGCAGCCCCCGCACCTTTGAAGACTGTCGTTCCCAAGACGTAGGCATTCTCCGCACCGCTCCTGTCGTTCCTCATGGCAAAGTACACTAGCCATCGGTTGTTGCTGCTCCCCCTTGGGAAACACGTCCTCTCCTGCCCGGAAAGGCCTGGTCGCGTAGATCCCTCGGTAGGTCCCCTCTCCCACCTGAAGCGTCTTTTCCTCTAGTCCAAGAACCTTGAGGTAACGATGTAATTGGGAAGTGGTGGTCATGTTTGGAGAAGACAAGGCCATGAGCTATCCTCGACTGTCAGAGACATACCTTCCACCCCGATACATATACTCATTCCTCCCAACAGCAAGTCCCAGGATCAATCCCTCAAAAAAAGACATCCTCTTATTCATATAAATTACTTTATCTATTGCACACTCTCTCTTCCCCTCATCCTTTATTCCCATAAAGAGAATTTCTCTCACCTTCTACTCACGGAACCCATCCAAGTATAGAACTTGTCGGATCATTCCATAAAAATCTCGGAGTGAAGGCCAAGTCCCATAATCTTGAACGTCCTTGAGGTGATTGTCCGCCAAAGGCCGGATCACCTGTCCCGTCACCAAGCTCCACGCAAGGCCCCCACCAAGATAATGGGCCCCAGCTCGTCCCCAGAGCCGCGTATAATCTTCAAAGATTGCTCGGAACGCCGTCGGTCGATTACTCAATCGGAGGTATACTACGTGGGGCATCCTAGTCCCCTCTCTGCCCCCTTCCTCCCCCTCATCTCCCCTCTCCTCCCCCTCATCTTGCCCTGCCATGAACCGCTCTCGCCATCCAGATGGCCTAGCTGATCCACCGTCCAGGCTGACATCCAGGAGGCTTTGCGCCCTTCTCCTCCATCTCGCCCTTCGTTCCTGCTCGTCCTCCACGGGACTCGTCGTCTCCCCGGGTGGTCTGGCCCCCCGCGATATCCCTGCCCATCCCATCCCTCCTCCCTCCTCTTGATCTCCTTGAGGGGACCTTAAGCCCTCCTCAGGACCCCCATCGGGTACTTGTGCATCTTCCCCTCCCCTCGACTGAGGAGTGGATGACCCTTCAGAATTCCCCGAGAGGGACGTTTCCCGGCGAAAACTAGGAACTTCCCCAAACGTGGGGATAATAGGGGAGGGCGCCCCAATAACATCCCACCCCTCCATTCCCCCTCCTCTGCCCCCCTCTCCAGTCCGAGTGAGTCCAAGGCCCGTTTGGGCCCGGGGCCTCCTCCTCATCAAGCCCCCTCCTCCTCCTCCGATCCGCTCCGCAGCACGTGGGTGAGGGGCAGTAGACCGAGCATGAGGTCCTGAAGGATTAGGCCTAATAGTCTCGGCCCTCGCCGGTTCCTCTTCTCGTTCATTAGTCTTGGTAGATGACCAAAATTTGGCAAGCCATCCCCACCAGGGTTCTCCGCTCCTGCTGCTCCTCCCTCCATCCTCCTTGGGTTCCATGCACACTTCCACCTGTATCCCACCTGTCCAGGATAAAGTAGGGAAGGTCAATGATCGTATTTCTATCAGTTAGAACCCACGCCTCTCCTCACCTGGAAGTCTCTTGGGGTCCTTCACCCGAAGCATCACCGGGAAGAGGGGGAAATGATTGAGAAATGTCAGGAAAGACTCGGCCGTCGCATAAGCCATGAGGATAAGAACCCGGGCCATCGCAAAAGTCAAGTAGTAGACAAAGGTCGTAGGGAAAAGGAAGGTTAAGAGGGTGAAAAAGATGGTTCCAAGGAGAAGCTGATCCAAGTCATAATCGCACAAATCAATCCGATGACGAAGGACATTTCTCTTTTTCCCTATAGACGCATAAAATAGTAAGAGAGATGGATGGACAAAATATTATCAAGGGTGCCCTTTCCCCTCAATCACCACCACCACCACCATCACTCTGGACTTACCCCGAAAAAGGTTAAACAATGAGTATTGCACAATCAGCTGAAGGTGGAAGATCCGGGCGGCCGCAATATAAAACCAGTAGATGTGTAGGGTCAGAGCAGAGAGGAGATCTGATACCAAAGAAATCACCATGGATGCTCCCATGAATCCAGAAAACCCAATGACGAGGATGATTGTCGAGGCAAATTGTCGGAGAGGACTAATGCACACTAGATAGGATCATCATGAACAGGTGAGTAAGGAGATCCACACTTACCTTTCCCCTCCACTCCAATCTCCTCTCCTCTCATATCCTCTCCTTCCCGAAAACTCACCAATCCAAAAGTGAAGGAGCCACAGAAGCATATCTCCGAGAAAGCCGTCCAAGTCACTGTTGAGTTTCAATCCGGCTGGCCATCCCTTCAACCACACAATCATCTCCTCCATATTCTGCACTGTGTACTGGTCCACCCAGCCCCATACTAGGTTTCCCATATCCTCATGATTCCCAATGAGAAAGGCCCCGAGGGCCAGACCAATGATGATATCATTGGCCAAGAGCCACACATCGTTGTAGAAACGAATATACTCTTGGGGCAGAAAGTCGCCTCGTCGATGCCCCTCACGGATTCGGAGAAAATGATAAGGCCAAGTACAAACTTGACGCATACGGATGTCGATCTGTTGCGCTGTGGTCGAGATGCTTCGAAGGGAGGCTCCCCGAAGGATAGGCAAAGTAAAATGGATGATCCAGAGGATGATTCCCGCTAGGGCCCTAGCCGGCACAAGCAAGAGGGTGAGACAGGCCCATCCGGGAATTCGTGTCACTTTGCGAAGAATGGGCCGACGACGCGTGAGGGCCTGGACCCATTTACACGCCTTCCTCCCTCGAACCAGAAGGCCCTGACGGATCCGACGAGCAATTCCGTACGCTCTGTCAGTTCCCGTAAGCCGAAGACCCAATCTTTTCATCTTCCCCTCCAGGTACCTGGCCATATTCATTTGTCGAAGAATGAGTTCATTCTCATTCGACCAGTTCACTTTAGGATCCCCCCGAGCCTCCGAAACCCGGCTTCCTTCAGGTCCTCGTCCCTCCAAAAGCCTTCCCTCAGAGCCTCTTCGCACCCTCCTTCCCTCACCGCTGCCAATGACGTTGGTGTGGCCATTACTGGAAATGTGAGATTCGGTTGAATGGGAAGCTGAGGAGTCCTCGGTTCCCCAATGAACCCGCCCTGGACCCGTCGACGACAAGGGATTGAACCGATGCCAGCCTCCCAGACTTCTACTTTCATCACTCGTCCCTGAAGGAGAAGCCGTTGAAGAGGAAGGAAAGGAAGAAGAGGAAGCAGCGGAGGAAGGATTAGGTGACGCTGTACTAGCTGAGGTTCGTAGTAAGGAAAAGGGAAGAGAAGGGATGGAGGGAGTCTGGGAGGTAGTAAAGGTATAGGGAGGAATAGGGGCTGAGGAGTTTCCCAAAGCATGACCCCTCTCTCCTCCTCCTTCCTCTGTGAATCCATTCCGTCTACTGCCCCAAGCCCATTCATCCAAAGCCCCTCCTCCCATTTCCCCCAAGCCGTCGGGGGGAAAGAAAGGTCGAGAACTAGGATTCCATCCAGGACCCTGCCTACCCATACTCCCTGATCCTAACACACTGTATCCACTGGAGCGCATCAGCGAAGGGACTCTTCCACCCACCAGGTCAACTCCTCCCATCCCTCCCTCTCCTCCATCCCTCTTCCCCATTCGTTCACCGGCTTTCGGGGCCGTGAAAAGCTTGGATACATTGCGAAAGACCTTATTCTGCCTTTGTACCTCCGTGGCACTAGATGAGGAAGTGGTGTTGGAGGAGGAGTGAGGGGATGACCGAGCATCCCTGGAAAGGGGTAGTGTTAGGGGCCGTAAGGAAAGATATTCCATATTCCCTGGATCTGGCTGGGTGTAGTATATGATCTCGGTGGAGAGATCTGGGTACCGGTAACCGCAACAGTAGATAGATCTAAGCTGTGGAGTCCCTTGATGTTGCATGTACACAGTGAGCCAAAGATTAGCCGTGGATTTTCGCGTAGCAATGGCTTCCGTGTCCAAAAAAGGTCTCTCATCTTCCTCCTCCCCCAATGAACCCAAACGCCTCTTTTCTTCGGAGGGAATAGCACAAATACCCAGGATGGAGAGAGGAGCACCACACGATCGGCGATATAAGGCCGAGGAGGGGTCCATATGTCTAGATAGAGTGGCCAAATGCCCTTCCAGTGCTTCAATCTTTCCGGTGGTAAAGTGAAGAAAAAAAAGGAAGAGTGAGGTGAGATGAGACGAGATTAAGAAAAACATATGTTCCCATCTCTTTTCCCCCACACATTAGGCTAGGACAATATCTTACCGTCGTCCCCGTAACAATCGCAGCTATGCATGCGGTAAAGGATCGTACGTTCCAACCGACAAGGAAGCCCGAGGAGAGGTTGGTGGTACATAGATGATCAGGCCAGTAGATTTTGGCCAAAGCCCTAGCGTTGTGCGATCTCGGATCCCCATACAGCCGAGTGGAGGAAGGATGCATCCGTATGGGGAGGAGATGAGGATTGATATGGATGGGATGTGGATGGAAGTAGAAAAAGAATGGAAGGGAGAAAGCGGATAGGAGCAGATATGTGTGTACGCGCGTGCGATTAAAAAGAACCCCGTCGCTTTAATTGCTCTCTAGCTGAGGTTCTGTAAGGATGATGGTGGATCTGCATGATAAGCCCATCCAAGAGGAGGATGTTTATCCGTCAGTGAAGAAGATGGGGAAAGAAAATATACAAACACACCCTTAAATCATCAACTAACCTCGACTCGTGTACGAACAATGTGTAATAGGGGCCCAAGACACACTACAGCATAAATGACCGCGAGAACGGCAAAGGAGTAAAAAATGTAAAGCTGGTGGGGCGGATAGGAAAAGGAAAGGATGTTAAGGGAAGACGCGCCTTCTTCATCCCCCTCTCTTCTCCGTTCCCTCCTCTCGAAACTTACCTTGTGATGTGAATGAACTAGGAGGTCTTCCGCGAGAAAGGCCGTCAACCGCGTCAGAGACCAGTGAGAGGTGAGACGACCAATGAGTAAGGCAACGATAAGTAAGAAAAAGTGGGTAGGACTCATGCCCGTCCGTACCAGGCTGCAATAGGCTATCTTTATAATGAAGAGGGAAGAGGAGAAGGAGGGGATGAGAGAGTTCTAAAATGTGGGGAAGAGTGTAAACATAATACTAAGTCTCTTACGCCTTGTCGATATGAAAGCCAACAACAACAAAGTTGATGAGTTAGGGCCCTCTTGATAACCGAGAAGGGGAGGAATGAGGGAAGGAACCAGCAATGGGATCGAGGAGAGAGAAAGGAGAGGGGATGGAAGACAAAGGAGAGATGGAAGACAAAGATAGACGAAGAATAGAGTGGTAGGAAGAAGAAAGCAGGGGAAGGGCAGGGAGGTCAAAACGATCTCACTGCTCCCTTCCAAGCCCTGTTGGATCTACATTGCCCTAGCTCCCTCTACTACCAGCCTCACAGCATCGGTGAGTTTCCGTGCCTGGTCAGTTGGGCTGGCCACACCATCATAAGTCCTTAAGGGTGTGCATGAATCATAGTGGAGAAAAGGGTAGATACACACACATTAGAAGGACTTTGGGTCTGGATGTAAAGAGCAAGGGAAGAGAGGTATAAAAAAAATGAAGGTTTCTTGGCAGAGGTATTGAAGATCCTATAAAATGCCTATTAGGATGAATGGAAAACAAACACTCCCTTTCTTATTCAGTCAAATGAAAGGATAAAGAGGTAGCCTTGCCACCTGACCCTGCCAATGGAATGAACAAGGATCCTTCTCATTGCCATCACCCTTTACTCGTCCCAGGAAAGGGTATTGCAGAGGTCCTCTGATAGTACAAGCATTTGAATGTAAAGATCATTCAGTCATTTCCCTGTCTTCAACATGAGGAGAACCAGGCTGGGAGGCAGGAGGAGTAGGGTCGGCAGGATCTCCATAGCGCCATCTGAGTATGATATCAGAGGTGGACATATCCTCCTCTGCCTCCACCAATCCCAGCTGAACAAGCATGTCCATGGCCGGCTTCAACCGTTGAACATCAACCCCCTCCTTTTGGACATGCTATCCACAAGTAATAAAAAGTGAGGATCCCCAGGAAATATGCCCTATCAGATATATACATAATTGCTTAGACTCACTGTATGAACCTCGGAGAGCGCCACCTCTTTTCCAGGAGAGGCGCTAATCATCAGGATGATCTCGGCCATCATGGACCCTAGACTACGCAATGGGAAGAAAAGACGAAGGAGCGATTTCAGGGTTCGGGGGGAAGACATTGTCTGTTCCTTGATAGATGATGTCTAGCGGGGACGGGAAAGGGAACGTAATCAATGAAAAGAAATGGTTCACCCTCCCCCTTCTCCCTTTCACTTACCATTCCCTTATGCTCTTCCACCAAAGACTCAGACCATGCCGATAGATCTTCTGGGGAAATACGAACCAGCATTGATCTTTCCGTCTCTTCGAGAATTCTGTTTTGCTCCAGATAGATACGAAGCCATCGTCCATAATCTACTCAATAAGGATGCGACGTGAGTAAAGGAGACTCTTAACTACACCGC
The DNA here is from genome assembly GCA_003614145.1 of Piptocephalis cylindrospora. Taxonomy (NCBI): domain Eukaryota; kingdom Fungi; phylum Zoopagomycota; class Zoopagomycetes; order Zoopagales; family Piptocephalidaceae; genus Piptocephalis; species Piptocephalis cylindrospora. Next base: position 8,539 of record KZ987931.1, read on the forward strand.
CCGTAGCCTCCTTTTTGTCTTACCAGTGGCGTCCTCCTCGGAATGACGGGCCTTGGGAGATGGGAAGAACTGTTTGGATAGTTGCAAAGCCATGCCCCCCTCCTTCTCTCCTCCCTCCTGCACATGCCCCTCCATGGATCCCTCCATATCACTGAGCATGCCCGGGTTCTTTCGGGTACGCTGAACTCTACGTTCTTGCAGCCTCTCTTTCCTGTGTCTTAATTCCTCCTCTAAACCCTCAAGCTCCTCTTGTATGAGCTCCCGGGTGTCGGGGGTAGTGGAGGTACGGGGTCTTTTGGTGGTTCGCTCCGCTTCGCCCTCTATAGCCGCCTTACGCTCCATCAGGGCTCGGTCCAGCTGAGCGCTGACTTCCTCATGCTCTTGATCCAGCCCCTCAAGAAACCCCTCCAGCTGTTCCCGTCGTCTTTGCAAGGCCCTGAGACGGTGCTTGCCCGGACCATGAACTGGGGTGGTCGGGATGGGAGGATCGGCGCGTCGGGAGGACCTGGGTGTACTGGGCTCTCCTGGGGCACCCAGCCTCATTTCCATGGCATCCCTCTCCTCCTTCTTGGTCTGGACAATGTCCTCGGCTTGGGCCAGCATGGAGTAGATTAACGGGCTGACCTCCTCACCCACCCTCTCCCTCTCTTGTTGCAGTTCACGCTCCGTGAGGAGGAGATGAGTCTTCCGCAACTGAAGTAATCGGCCCAGCCGGTCAAATCCCTTTGTGGAAGCTGAGAGCTTTTGTGTGCAATGAGTCAGCGAATTATTGATTTCCCCCAGACGAGCAATGCAGCCATCTAGTTGGTTTTCCATGGTACGAAAAGGTTGGGTGGAGAGGGTCTTTGTTGTTATCAGTAAAGAGGGATGATGACGAACCGAAGGAATGTGGATGATGTGAAGGGAAGAGAGGATAGGGAAAGAGTGTCATGTAACCATCGTTCACTTCCCAAATCTGTATTGTTATTGACTTGTTGAGATTTCGCGTATTAGCTCAGACAGATGGTGGTATGCTGGGCCAGAGAGAGGCGGTACTAGGTCAAAAAAGGGCGGAGTGGACACCCCAAATGAGGCACGCGTCACCCGCCTCAGCCAGAGCCACACTAGGGACAGGATGGCTAGGAGATGAATGTGTGTACACATGCGCCCCTCTGGAGCGTAAATAAGAGGCGCCGCCAGTCCCCTCTCTTTCTTATACGTATCCATCACTTCTCTTCCTCTCTCCCACTCTTCCCTCATTCTTCCCCCATCCCCCGTCTCTGCTCTCAAAATTCAGAATTTCCTCACGCCAACTCAAGTAAAGCAGCTAGAATGGATGGATCCAGTCGGAAGAGGAAGAACCAGGTGGAGAAAAATCTACAATCCAAGAATCATCCTTCCTCCCGAATATCTCTATACCATACATTCCAAGAAGTTGACATAATTCCATCTCGTGCGCGTCAGGAAAGAGTGGAGAAGGAGATCCAAAATCTATTTGACCCTATTGATCAGTTCCACAACCTTGGGCAAAAGCTGAGTGAAGTAAGGATATGCCCTGTGTCCAATGGGTCAGGGAAGGGAGAAATGAATCTGACCACGCTAGTCTCACGCCCTTTCATGCTTTCAACAGCGCCAGCAAGGAATGGCGAGGAGAGATTGGGACCAAAGGATCGGTTATTTTGTCGACCCACGCATACAAGGTGAATTGAGGAAATACCGGGATAGGATGTGTATCTACTCACATTCCCTTTCTAACCCACCCGACCCATGGAACGTCCCCTATGCTAGAAAAGAGACTTGAGCCGCTCCAGGCCATGATGGATCATTTTGACCTTTTGACTTCCTCGGCCTCCTCAATGTCCCGAGGGGTCCGCCATGCTCGGTCACATCCCTGTTTACGGCTTCGTCCGATGGATCATACGTAGGTTTCTCCTTGTCATTTCTTCCCCTCTCTCCTTACTTACACTCTATTCAACCTCATAACAGAGCCACTCTCGCCCTCTTCCCCACGCTCGACCGAGGGACAAGACATCTCCATACCCTATCCTCTACGTCCCCAGATGAGTACAGGGCTCAGATCTCACGTAGGACAGATGAGGCGGTAAGCAATCTCTGTCCTTGGAAAACCAGTAAAGCGTATCATCTCACCCTACCATGGAATGGGGTCACAATACAGCTCCATTTGGGGAGCCAAATCAAAAAAGAAGTGATACGAACGATGGATGAAGTCACCATGGCCCTCCAGACCCATTCCCTGCATCAAGCAACCCTAGACAAGGCAAAACATATCCAAGAAAGGGAAGAATCGGGGGGAAACGTGTAAAATGATCATTAAAAGAGTACAGTAATCGCCCTGATAGGGAAGGACTAGAGAAACGGTAAGAGTGAACGGGAAAGGTAGAAGGGAAAAGGAGGAGAGGGAGCAGAGGATGAGAGAAGCGGGAGGTGAGGAGATGAAGAGAGAGGAGAGACAGTAGGTGGCTGACGACGCTAGATAGTCAACCATAATGGGAGGAAAAGGATGTGGAGAAGGAGGGACGGCGGCTGATAAAGCTGAATCCCTGAAAGAGGGCATCAGAGGTTGGGGAAACCGGGGAGGCATGAGGACTCTCTGGGATAGGGGCCATGCTGGTGAATTCTTTATCAAAGTTGCTCGTATCCTCCTCGTTGACCTAGATAGGGGGAGGGGGATGAGAGATGGGAAAAGGGAAGTAAAGCTTCCGAAAATGAAATGACGTACGATAATGGGAACAAAAGGGGCCCGAACCTTTCGGTCGAGAAGACGGGACCAGTTGATGGAGCGGAAAAAGGGATGCTTCTTCAGGTCCTCTACCCCACCGGGACCAGCACCAAGACGAGATTTGGGATGCTTCTTTAGCAGTTTGGTCAGGAGATCTCGAGAGGCCGGGGAAAGGTAGGAGGGAAGCTTGAGCCGACGGTTCATGATGGAATCCATGGTGGCCTTTCGATTACTCCCACGGAAAGGAGCGGACCCGGTGAGCATATCATGGATGAGGATGCCCAGGGACCACCAATCCACGGAAAAGTCATAGCCAAGCCTCTCCATGACGACCTCCGGAGCCTACATGTACAAGGAGGAGTAAGCTGAATGCCCCTCATCGCACAGCCATCCCTCCTCTCCCACACACACACTTACCATGTACTCGACGGTACCACAGATGGTATTGGTGGTGCCTGAATCATCCAGAGAGACCTTGGAAAGGCCAAAATCGGTAAGAACGACATTACCGTCACTCCCCAGGAGGATATTTTCTGGCTTGAGATCCCGGTAGATGACTCCGACGGAGTGAAGATGCTCTAGGGCCAGAATGATTTGAGCCGAGACAAAGACGGCGACCTCTTCATCGAACATTTTCTCCCGGGCCAGATGGGTAAAGAGTTCACCTCCCGGGACATACTCAAGGACCAGATAGAGCTTCCTCGCGGTCTGGAACGCGTAGTAAAGCTTGACGATGAAGGGGTGCTGGACAGCCTCGAGGATCTGGCGCTCGGCCTTTGTATGTTCGGTATACTTGGAGTGTACAACTACAGCAGCCTTTCTCAGTGTCTTCATGGCGTAAAGACGTCCAGAGGAGCGTTCCCGGACAAGGAAGACCTTTCCGTACGTTCCAGTCCCGATGACCTTGAGGGGGACAAAGTCCTCGGGTCCAATGGGCTTGGCCACTGGGGAGAGTGGATCCTGGGAGGAGGAGGAGGAGGAGGAAGGAGAAGAAGAGAGGGATGGGGATAGCAAAGCAGGAGGGGAGGAGGGAGGAAGGGTGGCGAGGACAAGGGGATCGGGGATGGGCTCTGAGTAGCTAGAGGCCATGTCTTTGGCCTGATATGATCCTACAGGGATGACCATGGAGGAGGTCCGATAGGGGGGAAGGTCCGTGGTGGAGGATGGAGACCGACCTGTGGATAAGTTCATCATGGATGCCGCCATAGTAACGGGATGCTCCATATCCTCTTCTTCTTCCTCCTCCATGTCCAGATCCATTGGAACCTCGGATTCCTCATCAATCCCCTCCAGAGTGTAGGGATATCCTTCGAGGGCAGCGTCGTTTTCCACGGAGGAAAGCGAGGAGGTGGAGGACCTACGAAGGGCAATGGGATCTTCCAAGTCAAAGGAAAAGACCATCTTGCGTGGGGTGAGTAGTAAGGAAGGTGGGGGTGAAGGGGGAAGAGAAGAAGGTGACTAAAGAGAGAGAGAGAGAGAGAGAGAGAGAAAGAAAGAGGAGTAGCGGGGTACGAACCTAGTTATGTGAGGGCGGTGGACAAAGGAGGTATAAGTACCACGGGGAAGAGATTGCTTGACAAAGAAGTAGAAGCTGGTGACCCGAGTTTGGGGGTAAGGATCATGCCAGTCAAACTAGACAGCACAGCATGAGGAAAGGAGTGGAGTGAGGAGGGGGGATGCGTGAGGCCTGGAAAAAAAGAACCTGTGCAAGATGGAGACACAGGGTGCATGTGTGGGATCGCTGATAAGGGTTGGCTGGCTAGTTGGATGTGGGGGTGTGTGTACTGGTAGTAAGGGGAGGGGTCCCTTGCTAGTGCCTTTTTGTGCCTCCTCTACCCTGTCTCCACACACACACACACACACATCGACTCAGGTTCACATGATGGTGGTGTAGAAGAGAGGTGAGATCAGCCTATACTACATGTGGTACGTGTGTGTGTGTGTGTGTGCGTGTGTGTGTGTCGTACTCGGAGGCTGGGTGTTCTGTAAGAGAGAAGGGTGTTGTGATCTCCACACACACCATTGCCTCTCCTCCCCCCGCTTTGTGTGTATGTGTGAGATTTGAAGAAGGGGCCTGAGTGGAGAGGATTCTGACCTCATTATCAGGGGAGAAACAGGAGCTTCCTTAGTTTGGACGAATCTACGTAAGTGAAGGGATGAACCCCCCTCTCTGTACCTAGGGTCTGCATGACCCCCAAGGGCATAATCATCATCATCATCACTCATCAGGGACGGGATGGGATGGGATGGAATGGGATGAGGGAGCGGTGATAAGAGCCTTGGGAGAGGATGGCTCAGGACCCATTGATATGGCTCCCATTTCCAACAACTGCCGATCCCAGAGCATGACGTGAAATACCGGCCTAAAAACTCCGAATTCAAATATATCGATGAATTTTGGCTGAGCGAGGCCTTTTCAAGGTCCTTCCTCCCACACATCCAGAATCAGTCTCCCTTTCCATCCTCACACCCCTGCCCCTCCCTGAACTCAGCCCAATTCAACATCCTTGAACCATCCGCCACGATGGAGACCTCCGAGCCCAAGTCCTTAACCATGGCAGACCTACTGCAGGACCTAGTTTACCTTAAGAAGGGTAGGTGCTGACTGAGGGAGGAGGGAGGGGGGAAGGAAGGCGGATGGCTGGAGCCTCGGATACTCACGACTCACATCCTGGATATATCCCTGATCCCACACCACAGTCAACACCCCAACCTCACTCCCAGAACAGTCGCCTGGACGAG
>KZ987932.1:0-13975 GCA_003614145.1 Piptocephalis cylindrospora
TGAAGAAGGAAGATACCATTTTGCAATTTGGCCATGTTCATTCGGAAAACCATCGAAACCTTCGCGAAATCGGAGATCTTGTTGGGAGAAGTCAGGGGGTAAGTGGTATGAACGGCTGTGTTGGTAAGAATCATCATCTTATGTCACCTTTGGCAGACTCCCATTCAGGTTCAGGTTCAACGGTCATCCGAGACTATCACACTTGCCCTAACCCCTCGACGCGGATGGGGCGGTCCAGGATTGCTTGGGTAAGCTAAATCCACTATGTAGATATCATGGGATATGGCTCATCAATTGCCCCTCCATTTTCTCCATTAGATGTCATATTGTCCCGATTTAACCATCTCTTTGGGGCATTGGACCTTAGAGGATGATATAATAAGAGAGTATCTGAGCATGGGCGCTCGAACTTGTCAAAATCAAATATACCCTTTCATTCCCATCCATGTCTCCATTGCAATCACTGTAATTGATCTAGCCCAGGCCTCTCCCATCCACACTATCCTACCCCACCTTAAAGATAAAGGGGTCCAGGGGGTATGGATGTATGGACAAGGATGGATTATCGTCCATTCTTACTTTCTTTTCCACTTTCCCCCATTACTTCTCAACATCTACCATGCATGATACCCAGGGTAATTCCAAGCCTATTTCATCCACTCGCCCTAACTATCATTCACCTTTCCCATACACTCTTCCCTGGCAACATCAGAACAATGAGTCTCTCAAAGCCAAGTCATGTTCTAATATCCTCCTTCAGTACCCAGAAGCATCCGAGATTCTGACTCGATTCCATCGACGTGCCCATGCCGCACCCATCCTAACCATCACCGATGCCTCTATAACTCCACCCTCTGGGGACAAGAGAGATTTTATGAGCTACGCCCCCTACTGGTGGCCCAACTCAACAGACCCTCATGGTCAATGGGTACAACGGGATGGGCTCATCAATCCAGATACCGCTCAGCTAACCCAGCAGGCCGACTTGACTGCTGCTATTAATATCATGCGAATAGAGGCTTTGGCTGAACTATTCCTTGGTCCGTCCACCTATGGCATGAACCACGTTGTTCATCAACTTCGTGCTTGGTTCATCAACCCTGCCACCCGCATGAACCCCAATGCCATGTACGGTCAGATCGTCCGTAATGAAAACCCTTCCACCTGGATCGGTCGGTACGAAGCCATCCTCTCCGTACGCCAGCTTGCCTTTGTTCCTTCTCTCGTCGAGCTCGCCCGTACCCATTCCGCTCTTTGGCGCGATCAGCAAGAAGATGTAGTGATGACCCAGTGGGCCCAAGACTACTTGGCATGGCTCCTTGATCCCCCCTTCAAGGCCGGAACCAATACCAATAAAAATAATCATCGAACCTACTGGACCTGCCAAGTTGTCGAGTATCAGAGACTCTTGGGGAAGCATGCAGACGCCGCGACTACTCTAACCACCTTTTCCGAGGTTTACTTACCTCTACAGATTGATCCAAACGGCCGTCAGTCCCTAGAAACTCATCGAACCCGCCCCATCCACTATGCCCTCTTTAATCTGGATGCCCTTGTCTACTTGGCCTCCTTTGCCGAGCAGGTCCGGCCAGACACTGATAAGCCTTATGGTGATCTTTGGGATGCTCAAAATCATGCGATCAAGAAGGCTTTGGACCTTCTCATTCATCATCATGCTCCAAAGGACATAGAGCCCCAGGACGTAGATACGTTTCATCGTCTCGTTCAAGTCATTTCTTGCAAGTACGGCGATAGGGATGGAGTGTATTCCAGGTTCCTCAAGGGCATTGGGCCCTACCAGAAGGCTCCGTATCAGTTATCCCCCCTCTTTTCCGTCCATCGCATCTGAATTCGACGTGTGCCTTTCGGAATCATAGACCGATCAGTGGAGGAGGGAAAGGGGGAGCGTGCACGCATCTCTGTTGGATCATCCACCATCCCTCAATTCGCCAACAGAATCAGTTTAAGCCATTATGAGTATTCCCCCTCTCCAAAATGGACATACTGAATGCATTTTCATTACCGCACACACAAGAAGCAAGGCATATATTCTTAAAACGATAAGCCCACCCTCCTCTTCTCGCCCAACACATTCAAGCCCCAAGAAGAAACAACTCAAGAACGTGGCTCATAAGGAAATATTCCAGAGCACATGCACTCAACCATCAAGGATGCCACTTTTGACCACGAAGCACGACAGCCACGATGCATAGAGTAGCCAAGGCACAGATGATGGCGATGACCGTGTAGGTCCACCCATGGCCCAGACCCTCTTCCATATTCATGGCAAAGAGCGGAGTCACCGTAGCAAAGACGCATCGATAGAAGGCTGCTGCTCCTACGACCGAGGCAGCTCGACTGGCAAAGACGTCGACAAAGTAGGTGTTGACAACGGTAAAGCCAATCATGAGGCCCACCCCTTGAATAAAGTACCCGATGAGCGGTCCCATAAAGTGAGTATCAGCTTGCAGGCACCATCCGTAAATGAGGAAGCCGATGGGAACCAGGGGTGCGCCAAACCATACAGCGTGCAATCGATGTTCGGGTACTGCCTCCCCCCCTCCCTGCTCCATCCCTCTTCTTCGAGTCCAATCGGCCAACCGGCCCCCTACCAGAGTCCCCACGACATTACCGATGCCGCCCGATAGAAAGCTCAGGCCAACCTGGGTACTATTCCACTGGTACAGCTCGGTCATGGTCTCGGGCAGAATGGTGATCAGAAGGTACATGAAGCCAAAGCACACGGCAGGGTATGTGGCGGCCAGGCTTACAGCGGGGTATCGGAAGTAGTAGAGGGGAGCCAGGGGATTGAACCAGGTCAGTTTCTTGGTGTTGGCCAGGGTTTCGGGGAGGAGAAAGATTATGGCGATGGTGAAGACGCCCCCGACAATGGTCAGGATCCAAAAGAGCCATCTCCAACCCAAATGCTGATTAATCACCCCTCCAATGATGGGGCCAACCACGGGTCCAAGCAAAGGTCCTAGAAAGAAGATGCCCATGCGCTTTCCCCGGTCGTGGATGGAAAAGATATCCGCAATAACCCCGGCCCCAATGACCTGGGAGGCTGATGATCCAATGGCCTGGATGATCCGGAGGAAGAGGAAGAGTCCATAAGAGGGGGGCCAGAGCGCATCCTACCGATGCCGCCGTGTACAGGATGGTACTAGAAATATACACGTATCGTCGACCAATCATCTCGGACAAGGGAGCCCACACCAGAGGGCCCGCGCCTAAGAAGAGGATGTACATGGATATCGTGAGATTGACTAGGGAAATAGTCGTGTCGAGGCCTTTTTCCACATCCAGGATAGCTGGGATATAGATAGTACTGGACAAGGGGCCAAGGAAGCCTACAGATGCCACCACTGCAAGGATAACTTCCTTCCGTAACGGGCTAAAATGCTATTCATGATGGAAGAGGTGATGAGAGAAAGGGAGAGAGAAAGCGAAAAATAAAGGACTCTACCTTTTGGTCGGGGGCTTGAGATGATGTGTCCTTGATTTCGGGGCCTTGGGCCTCCTGATTCTTCTCTAATGACGGATCATTAAGCTTGAGGGTTGCGGGAGAAAGAGCTTGTAGATGGTCAATTTCCGTGGTGGAGGACTGGGGTGTCGCCCTGGAGGATCCTTTTTCTTCCATGGCAATGACGTGGGATTTGATAATGAAGGTCGAGTGAGAGAGGAAGGGATGAGCGAGCGAAGAGTGGTGAATGCAGTATATAGCGAAGGAAAGAGAAAGATGATGATTAAGCGAGAATAGGGGAGGAGACACAATGATAGAAGAAATGAAAGAGGAAGAATGCCCTAAGACATCTCCTTTTATGTCTTTCCGTCTGTCGCTGTCGGCGATAGTGCGTTCTCGGGAGCACGAGAGTATCTTATGCGCATTTAGCTGAATAAATGACTTTCCTCCCCCCCATCATCATCCGATCCACTCGGAGAGCCCAATTGCGAATAAAGCAGCGAGGGCAGGAGGATGAGCAACGCTAGTCCATTACCTTTCCTCCTCTAGCTAATCACCGTCCGGGGCATCCCCTGCAAATAGAAAAGAAAGGCTAAGGCGGATGAAGAGAGAAAATCAAGGGTTCAACATGGCAATGATGGTGGTGGTCTAGTGTGTGAATAATAGGAACCACCATCCCATTTTCCCTCACAGGCCGGCACAATAACGGTGTACTGACTCAAAAAGTCCGATTTTCCCCCGATCTTAAGGAGGACATGACTTAGTCACTCTACGAACACATACTCACATTGTCCAACTGGATGTATCCGGAGTGGTCAGTACGCCTCCCCCACACACACCCACTAGGAGCAAGTCTGGAGCGGTGTTCGACAAACGCACATTTTCAAGGGCTACTTCCGATAATCGGCCGATTGGTCCCCTTCCTCCTCTAAAATGCTTCTATTTAGGATTTTCTTATGTGGGGAAAACAGCGACAGCCCTCTGTATCCCTGCTCATCAAAGCTGCAAAAAAAAACTTGGATACTCTTATCAGATCATGAGGGGCAAGTCCACGGACGGAACCGGAGCGGTCTATCTGATAAAGATTAGGTACTGAATGGCCACAGAAGGGCAAGGTGACGTTGGGGAGCTGTGTAAATGGTAGGAAGGAAAATCGGGTATTTTCTTGAGTCTGAATCTGATGACGACCATGATGATATCTCCAAACGAGATAGACATGTCCTAGTCCCACCAGGTATACCTCTCTCTCATCAAGAGACCACGCAGCACGACAATGACATGGGTAAATTGCATGATTCTCCAGATCACGATGGTCCAACCAGATTACCTAGTTGATCCCATGAGCCGTTGTCGTCATGAGGATATCCATACCAAGGCTAGAAAGACATCTTAGAGGTCCTCTGGGACATGCCCTTCTCCATGAAAGACCGTAAATCCCAGCCAGCTGCTGGGCTCCACGAGCCGCTGGGCCCTTCCCGTGCTCACAGTATCCAGAGAGGTCATGGCATCCTCATCCAAGGAAACGACCCGGAGATTATCCTCAATTCTTGTGGGAGTCACGGATTTTGGAATTACACTAGTGCCCCGTTGAATACCCCAGGAGAGAACAGCTTGAGCTGGATCATTCCTGTATCGCTGAGCCACCCCATGGACTCGGGAATCTTCCAAGAGCTCCCTGCCCCTCCCAAGAGGGCTGTAGGCGGAGACGTGAATGCCTTCCTTGGCGCAAAATTGCAGAAGCTCCGACTGAGGGAAGAGGGGGTGAAGCTCCACCTGATTAACGGCGGGTCGCACGTTGCATTGAGCTAGTAGTCTCTTGAGATGAAGGATGTCAAAGTTGGACACGCCAATGGCCTTAACCTTGCCTGTGTCCAGCAGGGCTTCCATGGCTCTCCACGTGTCCACGAAGCTTACGCCAGGCTCACGCTTAGTCATGCCTTTGTCATCCCGTGCGGAGGATCCAGCCTCAGTAATAGCCACAGGCCAATGAATCAGGTACAAGTCAAGGTAATCTTGCTGAAGATCCTTGAGGGTGCGTTCAAGGGCCGGGAGGACACGGGCGGGAGCCGTGTGGGTGGCCCAGACTTTAGAGGTGATGAACAGGTCCTCCCGGAGGACCGCTGGGGTGTAGGAGGCCAAGGCCTCGCCCACCTCGACCTCATTTTTGTAGACAGCCGCGCAATCCAAATGGCGATATCCGGCCCGAAGTGCCGTATGCACGGCGGTCTTGACCTGACCCGGCTTGGATTCCCAAGTTCCGAGGCCAACGGCTGGGATGTAAGCTCCAGTATTGAGTTTAAAGGAGTGTCGTGCCAACGAAGACATTTCGTGTTGAGTATTATTAATAGTGTCGTTGTTGCGGCTGATGTTCAGCAAATCGAAAATGATGGTATGGGGAAGAATGAGGAAAATCGCGGGAGAGTTACAGGGTCCTTGTGTCCCTCATCTTTTTAATCATCATGTCCTCTCCAGTACGTGTCGGAGCTGTGGGAATAATGTAGAAAAAATTAAAATTGCACACATTACGGAGAAATTGGACTCGAGAGCGAAATGGCCAGTGCGCAATAGAAAAGAGCATGCTCCGGACCGGATAATTGCAGTTTCGTACCATAATGACGCCTTCCAGGTTTACTGCCAGTAAGGTGCACAGGCTCGTTGGTATCACGACTATGCTATGGGCATGAGAAGAGTCCAGAAAAAGGTGTTAGTGCAAGTCCCTAAGAATGCTCATCCTCATCATCCATAGAAAAAGGTATATTGTGAAGAACGGCTGTAGAATCACACAATATGTGGTTGTCACTTTCCTGTAAGGAGAAATGCCAAAACAAATAGCTACAACTAATCTAATTGATCATCACTTATATAAAGTAAATATCATTATCGATCCATGTCTTTCTACCTACAAAACTTTAGGTTATTTGGGTCTTGGCTCGGCATTAATAAACTATCATGAGTACTTTCTATACCCCTTCCGTCAATCAGCAAGAATGCATATCTAGATAGCTGCATTCTTTAAAGGTTCAAGCCTGCGCTCAGCGCATTCTGCCCCCCCAGCCTCACTTGATATGTACGCATCTACATACGCACACACACAAAGGAGACTAGAGTCCCACTACTGCTCACAGAGTGGAGAGTCGCCAGCCTCGCTGAATATGATTGGGCTGGGCGAGAGAACGGTGCTCACTTGTTGTCACATCCATCAGCAAGTGCGTGTCCGCGCCTCTTTTTCCCTCATCCACATCCCACCATTGACTCTCCTTTTCCCCTCTCCCCCTCCTCCCTCTTCATCCTTGTCCCCATCCATATCCACTCACCCGCCCACTCGCAATGCCTTCGGACAACGAACAGAATCAAAAGCCCGATACCTCCTCGGAGTATATTAACCTCAAGGTCGTTGATGGCAACAGCAACGAGGTATTTTTCAAGATCAAGCGTCTGACTCAACTCCGCAAGCTGATGGACGCGTACTGCCAACGTCAAGGCAAGGATGAAAAGACTGTTCGCTTCCTCTACGACGGTGTTCGGCTCAAGCCTGACAGCACACCCGAGGAGGTAAGTGATATTATGGCTGATCTTGCAGGGATCCTCATCCCCACTCCTACACACTCCTCATCCTCATCCTACTCCCACTCATACTCACTCCTTACCCTTCCTCTACTCTAGATGGAAATGGACGACGGGGATTCCATTGATGTCATGGTGGCGCAGATCGGTGGCACTTACTAAGAGGGTATGGATATATCCCTCACCCCAATCATTGTCCCATCCCCATCGTAAATGTGGTTCATTTTTACCCTTTCCTCCTATATTTGCATTCAGTCTTTGTTTTCCTTGCCGAGATGATGGTATTTTGGATGAACAGGTAGGGTCGGATGATAACCGCAAACTCATGTTTTCCCGTACCTCTCCTTATTCAAATCGTGTTGGATTTTCCTGAGTGATAGTCTCAAATCTACATGAATGAGGATGATAGTCTGCTGGGGGATTTTGGGGTCAGATACTGCAGGATATGGCCTAATAGTCATCCAAAAACCCCTCCAAATGCTCAATCAGCGCACGGATCAGCCCTTGATCCTTCTCCACCATGACCACCGTCCACAAATTATAGGTCTGATTCATAGTATTATTATTAAAGCTCTCATCGTCAGCCTTCCCCTATCCTTGATGGCTCCAAATCGATAGCTGGACGTGACAACCCCGATGATCGGGGTGAGGTGTGGGAAGCAGTAGCCCTCTGTGATAATGGAGGCGGTGACTGAATCTTGCCCCGCCCACATATACACAATACACCCGAAAGGGATCACCAGTCATGAAATGCAGATCTGGTCTTCCCATGCCATACGACCAGGAGATCAAAGGTTCTCTCTCTCCCTCTTACCTTGACAACCCTGCCCGCGAAGGATTTCTCTTTCTTCTCTCATCCATCCTTCTACTCCCCCCTTTTGTCGGCTCTCACTGCCTTGCCTGACTCTCTCCACAAAACTTTCCTCCCTCGCCCCTTTCTTACCATCCTCCCCCCCTCCCCTTCCTTCTGTGTCCCACACTCCACTTTCCCCTTGTATCCAGGTGTGTTGGCTAGCGCACTTTTCCAAGTCCCTTCAATCTCCACCTCCCCTTTCCTTCCCTCTCATCATCTCTAGCCTACGAAAGGTCCCTGTACCACTTTGGTGTATATCCCTCGGAATCAATTCTCATCAGCGCATATCCTTTCTTTGGCTCAGCGCCCCATCCAATCCTTTCACAGCCATCGGCTCCTCTTTTTGGTTCCTGCGGCATTATCCCTTGGCAAGCAGTAGCTTCCTGATTAACTACCCTTCCTCTGGTAACGTAACGTACATTTTCCTCTGGTGGATCAGGCAGGTAAGCCCCTTGTGAGCCTTTCCTTCCTCTCTCCTCCCTCCAATCCCTCATCCTCTTCTTCTTTCCCCATCCCATAGGTCAACTATATCACTGTTTCTTACGTCTTTTCCTCTCCACCCACTCAGTCCCTCCGTCTCCTTCACCGCTTCGGAAGTTTCTCTGAGCTGGCCCGTTTGACTTACGACCCATCCCCATACCCTTGCCCTACTTACCATCCTTTCCCAGCCGCCCGTCATGACAAAGGATGAGTCGCTATCCGGGTATCCAATTCGATCTCGATCCATCATAGTATCCACGTCTCAGCCACCCGAGACTCACACCTCTTCCTCCACCCGGCTCGGCGCTCCCTCCTCCGTCTCGTCGGCCTCCAACGGCTCTTCCTTTCCCTATTGTAACACCCCAGACACTTCGCTCTCCCGATCGGCCACATCAGGTAATCCAGAGAAAGGGTCGGCGAGTAAGCGTCGATCCCTGTATGCGGCCCTAGAGGAAAATTTGGTGGCCAAGCAAAATACTTCCATTTCCCTGGCACGACAATTCCTGGAGGATGTTCTAGATGAGGATCTACCCCACCCAAGCCTTTATGAGTCACTGAAGGATGGGGTGCTCCTATGTCATGCCGCCAACATCATGCGACCTGGTCTCATCCAACAGATTTCCCGCCGTCCCGTTCCGTTTTTGCAAATGGAAAACATCTCCAATTTTCTCATCGCTGCGCGCACCCTCGGAGTCCCGGACGCTTACCTCTTCTCTACCGTCGATCTATTCGAGGCCAAAAATCTCGCCCAAGTCGCAACTACTCTGCTGGCCTTGGCCCGTTCTGTATACCAGTACAAGCCTTCAGTCACCCGGTACCAGGAGGATGAAGTACCCATCATGGCTGATCCAGAGTTCACTCAGTCCCAGAGGGATCGCCTAAGGGAGCATGTTCGGAGGACAAAGGCTGTCGAAGCCATTGGGAACCATCTTAGCGTTGGATCCTCGAGCGTGATGGCTGAACGCAGCCTCGAGCTAAAGGCTATGCACCAGGAGGAAGTAAAGCGGGCCCTGAGTAAAAAATCCCATGGAACCAGCTCTACCCAAAATGGTCAGTCCTCCAAGATGCCAATTTCCCCCGCGATTTGGAAGGCCCCACAAAGGACCAAACGAAGAGGTAGCCGGGGTAGCAGCCGCTTAAGCAAGGAGAGTCATGAGAGGCTTCTTCATCTATCCTCCTCCACATCATCCTCCCCTGCGACCGCGGCTAACATTATCTCCCACTATCAGTTGGGAGAGTCCATTGGTAAGGGCCAGTATGGGACGGTGTACAAGGCATTTAACCTGGAGACCGGAGAGGTCGTTGCTGTCAAGAGGATGAACATTGATGCTCAGGAGGAGGATGAAATTGAATCATTGATGAAGGAGGTCGAATTGCTCAAACACCTCTCCCACCCCAACATCGTTCGGTACGAGGGGTTTGTCAAATGTGAGGGACATCTCAACATCATCCTTGAATACATGGAGAATGGCTCTCTCCTCACTACCCTAAGGGCCTTTGGTGTTCTTTCGGAGCGTCTAGCCGCTTCCTACGTTCTCGGGATCCTCGAAGGCCTCATCTACCTTCATGACCGGGAGGTCGTCCACTGCGACCTCAAAGCCGCCAATCTCCTCACCACCAAGGATGGCAATGTCAAACTTAGTGACTTTGGCGTCTCTCTCAACCTTAAGCTCACCGTCGACATTGGGGCCATGGTTGCTGGAACGCCCAATTGGATGGCTCCTGAAGTGATCGAGCTCAAGGGTGCTTCCACAGCCTCGGACATCTGGTAAGCGATACCTTTCTGCGTCTTGACTGGTGATGGGTTCCGTATCATGCATCAGGAAACTCATATTAATTATTCTCCTGGATTAACAGGAGCCTGGGGTGTACGGTCATGGAATTGGTCACAGGAAGACCCCCTTATGACGGGCTACTGGCCATGACCACCCTTTTCCGCATCGTGGAGGATGAAGGGCCTCCCATCCCCGAAGGTCTTTCCCCTGTAAGTTATATCGCTTTAGATGGGCTGGAGAGACAGAGGAGCGGTCAGTGTCATAGAAGAGACGTCTTTGGGGATAAAGAGTTTCATCCATCCCCTCCCTTCATCGAGCACGCCACTCATCATCATATTCTCATTTAACCGATTAGGACCTCATGGAGTTTCTAACGGTGTGCTTCCTCAAGGACCCAACCCAACGCCCCACTGCCCGCACTCTCATGCACCACCCGTGGCTTAAAGGGGGACAGGCTTCGAGGAAGATGGAAGATTCATCTTCTTTCCCATTCAACGGGCCTGTCCTAAATGAAGCAAAAATCCCAAAAGTCAGTGTCATCGATCAAAAGGGAGAGAGTAAACCCGCCGCCATTCCATCCATGCATGTCCCTTCCGAGATTGAAAGCGCGGACGGTACTCCCATTATACCATCGGTCGCCTCTAAAGATATCAGTTCAACCCCAGGATTTCCTTTCAAAATGAATGGAATTGGATTGGAAGAAGCAAAGAAAAGGAATACCCGCGTTTCCAGCGCCCCCTCCTCCAGATCATCTATTTCCACATCCTCCTCCTCCTCCTCTTTTGCCCCATCCGTATCATCCCATTCCTCCACCATTCCTTCTCTCGTCCCGTCTTTGTCGGCCGTTGGACAATCATTACCCAGTATTGAAAAGGGAATGTATCTCCATTGGTGTCAAATATCCTTATCGTCCTCTTCCCTCCAGACAGGGTCCTCCAAACCTCTTGGACCTCCATCTTCCAATCCCCTCCCCCGCTCCTCCTCTTCTTCGTCCATGACGGATGGGATCCCTCCCAAGTCTCATGACTTTATCTCTAGTCGGTTCGGGAGGGCTGTGAGTTGCAAGTTATGTCAAGGTTCGATCGCTGCTCGTAACAAGGCTTGTATATGCAGTGGTAAGGAAAGAGAGGAGGGGTAGTAAGGAGCATCTGTCCCTGGGTACCCTCCTTGCTTATTCAAATACCTTATCGCCTATCCCTTCCTTCCTCTTAGAATGTGGCCTAATTTGCCACAAAGATTGCTCTAAAAAAATCAATGTCCTCTCCCACCGATCGTGCCCTCCTTCATATCCTCCACCCCCACTTCCGCCCAGGTCGGAGGGATGGAAACGGTCGGTGGATGAGCCATCCAAGCTTGGAGAGGACACTTCCGTGGTAAGTAGCACCTCCTTTCGCGCTCAACAAATACACTGATGAATACATGCTCATACACTGTTACCCGCTCCCATCCCCATAGGGTGTAACATTCTACCCGAATCCCCGTGGATCCCCCAACTTCTCAAAGTCTTCGAACCCAGGAGCTTTTCAGTATTTGCCTTCACCCACGGAAAGAGTCACAGGATCCAAGGGATCTGGAGGAAGAGCGGAACGTCGAAAATCCAAGCTACTAAGCTCGACGAGTGAATGTCTTATCCTGTAATAGCATGTGCTCTTATCATCTCTTCGTTTTTCTATTTTCAAGATACTGTTTAATAAACGAAATTATATATGGCATACCTGATTTCTCGAAGATTCCAAAACACTTGCCGTTTCAATGCATATTACTGTTTCAAGGCTTGCTCGTATTATATATTATTATTATTGAAAGTAAAAATTGCCAAGATCAGTTTTGACGAACATATCGTACAGTAATACATAATAATAGCGCGTTGATAGTGTATCGCATCTGTATCGTAAAAAGTGGTAAACAAATCTACATAGGGCTCGTATTGATGACACCGTTTTCCTTTCATCTTTTGGGCATATCTCGGAGATATGGAGGCGAGAATGACCAAGTTATTCACCCACAGCTTTACCTCCTCTCCGGCTCCTATCCTTCCCCCCTAGCTCTTCACATCTCGTATCCGTCATGGTGGGAACATGGCGTGTTGGTAGTCCTTTTCTTCCTAGACTATTTGGTCTCTTTCCCAAGGACACTGCTCAGCCTCATCGCGCTTTCCGGGCGGCAGTACACTCCTGGCAACGCGAGCCCGCACGCATTTCAGACCCTTCTACTTCGTCAACGCATCCTGCACGCCCCCAGATATCTTCGACTGCACGAGATACGAATCGAAAAGGAAGATCCGCGCCCAAGCGACTAGATGAGACCAAGGGTGCCTTTCAGCACAGTATGTCGCTTCTTGGGGTAGATCGGGTCATACGAAAGGAGCGCGAAAAAAAGCTTCCCATGTTAGTTGGCGAGATTAACGCCCTCTTGCGTAGCTACCTCTCGACCGACCCCTCAGACTTGGCTTGCTCGATGACCCAAAAGGATATGGAGTTTCTTACTCGACGCGCCACTAGTTCCCCCCCTTCTCAGGGTACTCTGGAAGCCTTTCATCTTCTACTCCGAGCCCATCAAAAAGGCAAGTATCCAATCCCGGGGCAGCTGATCCGATCCTGGGTCTACCATCGACTTTTGAATTCTAAAGAGCCTTGGGTATCGACCCAAGTATCGGCCTTGCGGCAGGATGAAGTGGCCAAGGACCAGGTGAAAATGTGGAGGTTTGTGTATGATGCGCGACGGGAAATTGATACCGAGGGATGTAATCCAGGGTCCCTGGTACAGATGATGGAGTACATGGCATATCGGTCCAATTTCAAAGCCCTCTTCCTCCTCCTTCACTCCTTGACGCGAACCAACTGGACGGAGGATGCCAACAGTCGTTTAGCTACCTTCTTGACTGGAGTGCGTAGTGAGGCCATGGTCGTGCGGTGGATACAACGAACTGTCGCCCTCTGGGAGGCCAATTTAGCACCCCTTTCCCTATCCGAAGACAATAGGGCGGCTTTTAAGGACCTTCTCAACCAGGAGCCTAACCCCTTGGAGCAGTCATTCAAGTGGTGGGATAATCTGATCAGAGAGGGCAAGTCGATTCATCCATTTGAAGGTCGAGCTCTGGCCCGTAGATTTCGCCAGGAGGGGATGATCAAGAAGTCCACAAGTATTCTTGAGTCGTCTACCTATGTCCCTCCCTCCACTACCTTTCTCACGGAGCAACGATGGACTCGGGATTTGGAGAAAGCCATCCAGGACCGATCCCTTGAGCAAGTGGAGGATTTGATCCAGCAAGCTATGAGCAAAGACATTTTTCTCTATGAACACGCGTTTTGCGCGCTTCTTCGGCATCTCCCGTCCAGTTCCTTTGACTATATCGACCACCTTCTTCTGTACTCCCGGGCCCCGGTGAAGGGTGTGGCCATCTGGGATGTCCGAGCCCACGAGTATGGCCTTCGTGGGGATGGTGAGGGATTGCGGCGAGTATTACGTGCGTCCCTAGATGGGACGTTTACACCGGACGCCCGGATTTACACCACTCTCATCCAAGCCTTTAGCCGACTGGGTATGCTTGCCGAGATCCGACAGTGCGTGGGGGGATGTCATCAACACGGCATTGTCCCCACCTCCACATTAAGGAAATCGCTTGATCAAGCCTTTCCTTCTTCAGTGTGGACATGAGGGCGGCCATTTACCTTTTTTTGTATAAAAATATAGATTTGACTCTTCATCCTTCATACCAAGTCAAATGCACTTCCTGGATTAGTCAAACAGAACTTGGGCTTGTTTAAAAAAACGATAAAAAGATACTGCGTTGGCGGGGAATCGAACCCCGGTCTACCGCGTGGCAGGCGGTAATTATAC
>KZ987933.1:0-13883 GCA_003614145.1 Piptocephalis cylindrospora
ACACACACACACACACACACACACACACACACACACACACACACACACACACACAACACACACACACACACACACACACACAGAACACACACAGAACATGCCTCCCTCTCCCACTCTCTCTCCCCATACCCAGCTCCACATCCCCTTCTTGGGATCTCCTTGACGCCGTTGGACACGCCTCATCATTATCCACCTTGACTTGATTCATCTTTCCTTCCTTCTCTCATTCCATCCCACCCCATCCCGATCCCTCCCTCCCTCCCTCCTTGATCTTCCTTCCAAGTGCAGCATGGTCGATAAAAGTAGCCTTCGTAGCAGTAACAAGGGTCAGCAGGCTCCACCGTCGAAAGATCAGGATATTGTCTTGGAAGACGCCACTCCCAGTACTGCTCAAAACAATATCTCAGACAAGGAGGCCTATGCCCTGATCCTGACTGGTAAGTGCTGCGGAGCCCCTTCTCCCTGCGCCCTACACTACTCATGCCCCCATAGACATCCAACAACACCTCAGCTTGCTGGACAAGGCCGTGAGCACGTTTGAGGGCCGCTTCACCTCCCGGGTCCTTCGTACACTTCCCTCCCTGCGTCGGCGTCTCACAGGACCCTTCCTCTCCCGAGCCATCTCCACACTTCTCCCCTCCAGTAACGCGGCTCGGAAGCACTTGATCGGATACCTTGACCCTCCATCGGGGTCCTCCTCCTCCTCCTCCTCCTCCACCTCTGTTCCTCTGCATCCCGAAAGTGAGATCTACCTCACCCTTCTAGTGCTGATCCTTTTGATTGATCAACGCAAGTACGATCAGGTCCGTCCCTCCTTTGTCTCACTCCCATCCTCCTTTCCATGCTAGGCTCACCCCTTCAATCTTCCTCTTTTTCTAGGCCAAGGAATTGTCGGAAAAGACTATCCAAAAGGTTCATACATACAATCGTCGGACCCTGGACCCCCTTTCGGCCAGGATCTACTTTTATTATGTCCGGGCCTATGAGCTCTCGGGACAATTTGATCGCGTTCTTCCGTAAGTATCCTTTTCTGTACCTCCCCCCCTCCCCTCTACTTACTCTCCATCACCCCTCTCACCTCTAGAACGCTGATGGAGGCCCAGAGGTTCTCGGCCCTGCGTAGGGACACGGAGAGTCAGGCCACCCTGATTAACCTTCTTCTCCGATTCTACTTTCACTTTGGTCTGCATGAACAAGCTGACAAGTTCATCGCCCACACCCCGTTCCCCGAGGGCGCTGGGAATAACCAGGCTGCCAGGTACAATTACTACCTGGGACGGGTGAGGGCCCTGCAACTGGAGTACTCCGAGGCCCATGCCCATCTCCTTCAGGCCTCCCGGAAGGCCCCGCAAACCGAAGTGGCTTCGGGCTTCCTTCAGGCCGTGCAAAAGGTCCTTGTCGTGGTGGAGCTCCTCATGGGTGAAATCCCCGAGAGGTCCTTGTTCCGGCAAAGGCCCTACACCCATGCTTTGGCCCCGTACCTGGCCATCACTCAGGCTGTACGGACCGGAGATCTGGATCAATTCCAACAGGCCCTATCCAAGCATCAGGCCTCATTCAAGCCCGATCAGACCTACACCCTGATCCTCCGGCTAAGGATCAACGTGATCAAGACGGGCATCCGCATGATCAGTCTTTCCTACTCCCGCATCTCCCTCAAGGACATTTGTCTCAAACTCCATCTGGACTCAGAGGCTGATGCTGAATCCATCGTGGCCAAGGCTATCCGGGACGGGGTCATCGAGGCTAGGATCGACCATGAGCGTGGGTTCCTCCATGCTCGTGAGGCCAGTGACATTTATGTGACCCGCGAGCCCCAGTTGGCCTTTGACCAGCGCATCTCCTACTGTCTCAACCTTCACAATCAATCCGTTCGCGCCATGCGTTATCCCCAGGATGCGCATAAAAAAGAGCTTGCCATGGTCGAGGATGCCCGCGAGAGAGAGAGAGAGACTGTGGCCATGATCGAGGAATCGGGGGACATGGATGAGGAGGAGGATGATATGGGTGACTACTGAGCCATGCGATCGTGGCGAGGGTGAGATGGGATATACAAGAGGGTGGGAAGGAATGAATGGGCGGCTCCTTTCCTTTTTCTTTTCTTCTAAACTGGATGAATAGACCCTTGAGAGAACAAGGGAGAGAAAGAGGGAAACCGGGGATAGTATGTGGGAGATGCATCCCTTTCCGGGGTAAAGTGCCTTGGCTCACTCAGGACCCTGAGTCGATGTCTAATTTAAATTGAATGCGTCTCCTTGCAATTATCTTTGAGCTCGGGCAAAGGAGGATCGTGGGTAGATGGCTTGGAGTAATCCTGTTCGCGGCTCATCCAAAGTGTGTGTCCTTGTTTTGTCATTGTTGTGTGTCGAAAAGTCGGGTCGGCTTCAAACATTATGCAGCCCTCTCCTCATGTCCCGCCCCCTTACTGGTTCCACGGGTGGTTGACTCCTCTACCATCATCAGTTCTCGATATACAGCACACACACACACACACACACACACACACACACACATTGCTCTGTCATGGTCTGGAGAGAGGGGGAGGGGATACCCAACCATTGTGGTCTACACAGCCCCTCTCTTACTCTCCCCTCTTTAAAGCCCCACACACTACTGACCTGGTCAGGAAGAGACTTGTCTGCACACACACACACACGCACTGAAATTTCCTCCCCCCTTCTCTCCATACTCACCGCCCACGGTATAAAAAAAGGACACATCCCTCGCCCGTCACCACCCACTCCCTCGTCTCCCCAGCTTCCCTTGCTACTTTTCTCTCCACTTTACTTCCCTACACTCTTTCCATCCCTCTCTCACACGCACACAGACCATCTCACCATGTCCTTAAAGCGCATCAACAAGGTAAGCCTTTCACCCTTCTTTCCCCTTCCACCTTCCTCACCCTCCTCATCCCTTCCCTTCCCCCCCTCCTACCTTAGGAACTCACTGATCTCGGCCGGGATCCCCCTTCCTCGTGCTCGGCTGGCCCCGTAGGAGATGACCTTTTCCACTGGCAGGCCACCATCATGGGCCCAGGAGACTCTCCCTATTCGGGCGGCGTCTTTTTCCTCTCCATCCACTTCCCCACTGACTATCCCTTTAAGCCTCCAAAGGTCAACTTTATCACCCGGATCTACCATCCCAACATCAACTCAAACGGCTCCATCTGTCTGGATATCCTTCGTGACCAGTGGTCCCCTGCCCTGACCATCTCCAAGGTCCTCCTCTCCATCTGCTCCATGCTCACAGACCCCAACCCCGACGACCCTCTTGTCCCCGAAATTGCCCACATCTACAAGTCCGATCGGGAACGGTACGAGGCCACCGCGAAGGAGTGGACCAGCAAGTACGGATCCTAGATGCTTTCTAGGCCCCCCTTTTTTTTCTCTCTGTTTCCCCCGGTTCTCTCTGGAGGAAGCGCCATGGTTGGTGGATGGGATGGGATGTCGTTGATAGGGAGTGCGGGGGGGTGGATGAGTGAATGGTGAGAGGGGCATGTCGTGATGGAGGGAATGCGTGGTAATGTCCCCCCATCCCTCCTTCCCCTTTGGACATGAATTGTTTTCCGAGAGGAGGGGAAGGGGGGTGAAAGAGGCTTGTTGGGTAGCTCGGGGTGTATTTTCATCCCTCTTTCTCCCCCTCTCCTCCCCTCCTCCTTTTCCCGATTCTGTCCTGTCGTCATGAGGGAGGAGAGGGCATATCCCGTCTTTCTGCCATCTGCACACCTTTTTCCCAATACATCACTTCCCTGCTCTTTGTTATCCTTTCGTTCCTTGATCCTCTCTACTCACTCTTTCTCTCTCCACATTCCCTTTCTATTGATCAAATCTAGATTTCCCTATATACATCCACCCTTTCAAACTCTGTCATCCTTCTCCTTCTCATCCAACGGGCAATCGAGAGGCTGCATCCTCAATATCCTCCTTTAGCCCATCCCCTTCCTCTCCTTCGCCTTCTCCCTCTTCCTCTCCTTTGGGAAGAGAGGTCTCCACTAGGGAAAGGGTACTCTCCACTTGCCGACGGGCTCCCTCAACCTGACGATCATACACCTCCATTCCTGGATCCCCCTCACACCTTCGACCCTCCAGGGTCTTGATAGGCCCCTCCCCGAGGATGTCTCTCCATGTGAGAGTATTGATCCTTGAGGGGAGGATGGTTCCAACGGCGCCCTCCTCTCCCTCTCCCTCTCCCTCTCCCTCTTTTCCCTCCAACACCCTCCTTGCCCCATCCACACAGAGAACTCGGTAGAGGAAGGCGAGACAGGCCCGGTTGTTGCACCGAAGAGCCTCAACGGGGTCCACTACCACCGGAGTCTCATGCTCCTCCCCGTTCCTCCTCTGCTTTCGTCGTTTCCACCATCCCATGGCTCCGGCCGGAGTGGCCCAGCGGAAGAGGGTGGGAAAGTCGCTTTGGTTCTGATGGGCCGATCCCCGGATCGTCATCAGGTAGCTGGGTTCCGGGGTCTGGGCCATAGTCTGGGACAAGGCAGCGTAATTCGACTTCCAACGAGTAAAGACTTGCGAGTTGATCGAGATCACCGGTCTCGGAGGAGGAGGGATCTCCGGCCCCAGAAGACCGGAGGCCTCCAAAGGTAGCATCCACGTATCCATGGCAATACCTGCCACAAACCTTCCTGGGGTCTGGTGCATCGAGGCAAAGGTCGTGGCTGCGCCAAATGAATGGCCCGACATGATGACCCGGGACATGTCCAGTCGCCCTGCTAAATCTCTCGGCGTGAATGGCGTCGACATGGGGGTGGAGGTAAGCCGATTATTCTTCTTGGACTTGGAGGATGAAGAGGGGGGGGGGGGATGGAGAGTCCGAGATTGGACATGCCTGGATCGACGATTCAGAGTACGTTCCGTCATTCAGCCCGTCCAGCAGGGACCACACCGCTTGGACCTCCCGGACTCGATGCTCCAGCTGTTCTCGCCGAATGGGCTCCTCCGCCTCCGAGGTCAGGATGTGTCGGTATAGGACGGGGTCCTTACCCTTCTGAAGTCCGCTCACGGCAGCGGAGCCTTCCCGATGCTCCAGGGCCGCCACAACAAAGCCGTACGATGCCATCTCCCCACAAAAGGTCGAGTAGGTCGTCCTGCACCCACCCAGCCCATGGGAAAATAGCATGACTGGGAAGCGGATGGACTGAACTACGGAGGAGGTCGAGGGAGTCGGCGAGGGGGAAGGAGAGGCTGAGCTCATAATGGACTCAGGGTGGATCTTGGGGAGCTGTGAAGCCAGAGGGGCGTTCATATGAGCGGGAAGTCGGGTAAAGGAGAGGGTGGAGGCAAAGAGGGGTCGGGAGATGTACCAAGGCACCTTGAGGAAATGCCCATAGCCCGTGCTGTACAATTTGAATGGATTGGGTAACCAGTGAGGTCGTGGGTACATCCGCTCCGAGTGACTGGGAAGTTCGGCGGGATAGTAGAGACGAAAAATGACCGGTTCAGTATGTTCCTCCTCCCTGGAAGGAGTAAATACAATATCATGGCATCCGACCGCATAGGGCCCAGAGTAGGGTGGAAGCGTAGGGAACACACTGAGCCGGGATGGGGTGTAATCCGGGCGCTTCCCGTCCTTTCCCTCGCTATGCGGGATAAGCGGGGGCGGGGGTTGAGGGGGAGGGATGGGTCCTAGCTCCTCCTCTTGGTCTCTATTTCCAGGATGTGGATTCATTCGGCGGAGCAGGAGGTTAAGCAAAGCAGGCTATATGGGTGATGAGAGGGGGGGAAAGAGAAGGGGAGGAGGGGAGGAGGGGAGGAGAGAAGAAGAGATATGCGATGAAGAAAAGTATCTGAATGAGGGACCTAGTGCGCCTTTATACCCTCCTTCCCTTCCTTCTCCTTTCCAGACATCTCCTAGGCCGTGTGGGTAACGGTCACCAAGGTTCTTTCACTCTTCCAAGTAGAGCTAAAAACCGTGGGAGGCTGAGCTGAGCTGGGCTGGGTTGGGCTGGGCTGGGGTTTTTGGGTTTGATGGTTGTGTGAGCACACGCACATGTATGCGCGTGTGTTGGGGAAGAGGATGTGTGTGGAGGCCGGTTAGGAGATACACACTGCTCTCTCTTTATAGATCAACAATAGAGGATCGTGTGTGCAAGGATCATCAGGCCACACACTATATATTTAAACAGGAGGCCATGATGAATTGGCATGTGACATTATAGCGACTTGTACTTGAAATGTCTCTTACTACTCCTAGTACATGTGCTCTTGGATGATGATTTACTGTCTATAAGTATAAAGTGTAACACCCATCCCGTCTCCCGCTCGGATATGCAATCAAACCCGGCTCCAAAGGCTCCGGGAAAGGTACCATCGAAAGGGAATGAGGAGAAGGGTTCCGAGGATACATACTCCTCCGGCAAACATCTCAGCTGGGAGGTACGATGTGTTTGGGGCCGTCGAATCGATCAGAGCCCCAAATACCGGGGGCCCCACGAGCTCGCCCATAAACTGAATCCCGAGGATCAGACCGACGGCCGAGGACCCCTCGGCAAGTGGGACGAGACTGGCTGCGAGAATGGGTGGGATGATGACAAAGCCAGCGAGGGAGATCCCATGGATGATGGCATACGCCAAAAGGGGCCCGAGACTCAGGGCAAAGGGCCACAGGAGAAGGGAGGTGAGGCCGGCAATGAGACAGGAGATGAGCAGGGTATTGACATGCCCATACCGATCCGCCACCCAGCCCAGACCCACTCGTCCTGCCCCGTTGGACAGGGTCAGGGTCATCCCCACCCAGGCCCCCACATCGTCTGACATGCCCAGGAAGGAGGCGTAGGAGGGGAGGAAAAAGAAGGGGACCATGAAGCTGATCGTGTAGATGGATACCATCAGCGTCAGGAGAGCCAAGCGAGGGTAGCGTCGAAGGAGGGTCCAGTCAAAGACCCGTCTGAAAGCCTCGCTCCACGTCGGTTTGTGGGATGAGGCCTTTGAGGCTGGGACGTGTTGAATCCTCTCTCGGACCAGACAAGTGACCAGGGTCATGGACAGGAGGATGGCCAGGGCCGTGATACGAAGGGACCATCGTACACCCACCCGTTGGAACAGGACTTGAGTTACTTGCATTTGAACCACTCCCCCTGCACAGGTACCAAAGTAGAAGAGTCCAGAGGCTAGGGCCTGACGCTTCCGGAACCACTGGCTGGGCAAATGCACCATGGGGAAGAGGCATAGGGACACGGAGATCCCGACGAGGACGCCTTGAGTCAGATACAGGTGCCACAGCTCGGTCGAAAAGGATGCCAGGATAAGGGAGGCGGGAAGGAGGATGGTGCCGAGCAGGAGAGGCCGAAAGACCCCGTAGTATCGCACCAACGTCCCCACCACCAAACCTACCCCGAGAAACAAGGCCATACACAGGGACCCGATCATGGCCAGGGATGAGTTGGACAGGTTCCCATGGATCAAAACCGGTTCGGTCCTATCCAGGTAAGCCCTTTGGTACAGAGACCAGGTGTAGGTGTAGCCATCAGCAAAAAACGTGCCGATAAAGGCCAGAATCAGATTCAACCATGCCCTTGGGTGGTCCCGTGGGTA
This sequence comes from Piptocephalis cylindrospora, assembly GCA_003614145.1. Classification (NCBI taxonomy): domain Eukaryota; kingdom Fungi; phylum Zoopagomycota; class Zoopagomycetes; order Zoopagales; family Piptocephalidaceae; genus Piptocephalis; species Piptocephalis cylindrospora. The sequence goes on from KZ987933.1 coordinate 7,542, forward strand.
AAGTTCAATGACCGAGGGATCTTGCTGCGCCAATATGGACGTTTCCTCATTCACTATCGAGACCTTGTCCGGAGTAGTGATACCCTCCTCGTCCCTCGATGGTTTTCGGGATAGGGGTGTGCCTGGGAGGCTTGGCTCAATGATGGGGCCTTCCGCTGAGACCGAGATATTTGAAGTGTCCAGGGCATTGGGGGAAGACTCCCCATGGATGACCTTGGTCATAATAGTGATAGTTAGGGGGAGAGAGGAGACGATAAAGGACAGGTCCTTTTTGGATGTTTCGGTCTGAAAAGAGGAAAGGCGTAGGGAGGAGGGGGGAGAAGGAGAAGGAGAGTAGAATGGATTGTATCAAGCAAGGATCAGGGGGGGAGGGAAAACCATGTCCTTGGCTATGAGATAGCAAAAATTGCCTGAGGATATGTGTCTTTCATTATCCTATTTCTCGAGGAGGACTCTTCGATCCTTCCCACACTCCCCTGGAAGCCGGTTTCTCTGGATAACGTCGGTTTTATCCGTGTATATGAACAGGGGATGATGATGTTTTTTTTCCCTGATCTTGACACTCGAGACATGGATCGATACGGCTCATAAAGACTGGTGTACTGTTTTAAAACTGGTTGGATGAGTTGAGCAAGCCATGAAAAAGGTTTTTTTTTCATTAAAACGGATCAAAGACTCAATGGTACCCATTCCATCCTAGTATTGCAGGAGAAGAGCGCCTCGAAGCTTCGGATGGCGTGGGATATGGCCTGATGAGGGGGACCGTCGGCTCCCTCTTGACCCGAACCATACGTTTACACTATGGGAGTAATTCTACTGCGGTATCGGAGACTCAATGCGCCTCTGTGCAGACTGAGAGACTGGTTACGTGGAAACCGGCTTGGGTGGGCACTAATGCGCCTCTCACAAGCCCATCTTTTGACCTGAAAACTCGTGCATTTTTCTCGTGTGGGGTTTATTCCCATTGTATGGGCTCAGCTAATACAGAGGCCAGCTTTGCACGAGGGCTTCTCTACTTCATCTCCGACAACCGGCCCTGTTGTTGCTCACACCCAATCCTTACAAATGCCTACTGAAGGGCGGTTCTCACCTGGCCCTTACCTTCTTATCCATAGGCTCTTCAGCAGTGAGGGTCAGGGTCAGTTGGGGTTCAGTGTTCGGCCCGTCGACCCACCTCAACCAATCAATACCTTCGCTATTCTCTTCCCTCTCTCTAATGTCCCTTGGATTCCAACTCCGTCTATCCATTAAGTACTCGACAGGGAGAGGGTAATCGGATGCCAGCCATCTCCTTTCCTTTCCTTCCTTCCCTTTCCTTTCACGATCGTCTCAAGCACCTTTGCACCCTTTTAACCACATTACGCCTTCAACCGTACCACTCTCCCTTTCACCGCGACGCGTTCAATTACAAGCCATTTTTTCAAGCCCCTCTCCCTCTCCCCCTCCCTCCCTTCTCTACTCCTTGCAACATGCTCCTACACGCTAACGTCCTTTCCACCATCCTGCTTTTTGGGTCTCTTGGCCCTCTCTCTCCTTCCGTCTCGGCCATTCCCATGAATCAGGGATTGACGAGTGACCATCGCGCTCCAGCCTTTCATTGGAAACTACCTTCCCCACACGACCAGGAGAATGATCGCCGTCAACCCCTTCATCTTACAGCTCCCTCACCGATCATGCACGACCAAAAATATTATCCAGGTGCTTCGGGTTTTGTTCCTGGGGAGGGAGCCAAAGCCTTAAAACCTCAAATCCCCCTTCCGCATATTGACACTTTCTCCAGAAATGTGATCCTCTACGATGTATCCAAAAAAAAGCTCAAGGGAGCTCTCACTAAGCTCAAAGATCTGGATAAATGTCTGCGACAAGCTAAAAGTATCCAAAGGCCCAAACGCCTGTTTTCTTTCAGTAAGAGCTTAGAAGGTTGTTTGGATAAGGCCTATAAATCCATCCCGGATAAGAAACGCTTCACACCACTCATCGAGTACTCTAAGGGAATCGAAGATCCCCTTTACGACTTGGCCAAGGATCTCAAACTCGAGGAAATTTGGGGGGAGTATGACCATATCGGGGGAGATCTCCTAGATGGTCTTCAATCATTTTTGAATTGGGTAGAATATTGGGAGACCCACAGAGATACGGCCGTCGCTTCCCTTCTAACCTCTGAGAATGTTCGCATGGCCAAAAATCTGCACAAATCGCTTCCTCCCCTATCGGATTATGACTTTGGCTTTATCCGCGGCTATGCCAATCTGGTGCTTGATCTCGAAAACCGCAAGAATAGAGGAGAGAAAAACCTCGTTTCACATCTTTTGGATAGGTGTAGGATTTTAAAGGAACGCGCTGCCGGAAAATTACGCGATATTAACCAGAAGATGAGCGCTTTTTTCGAAAGGTTTACGGAACTTGAGATCGAGTATATACCCATTACGCCTTCCTCTAATGGGGCGGGCCGTTAAACACCCGAACACCATGTTGGCTTTTTTGAGATCGGTGATTAATGAGCCATTTTAGTTTTCATGTCCTCTTCATCCTTTCATAACCCCATTCTCCTTTTTCGATCTATGAAATACATACCCTTCGGAATCTCTGATCACACGAGCTTCTTTGATGTGTCGGTCAGGGCCTGTTGTTAGCCATCGGATGAAAGAAGGCCCTACCTCGTCTTGCTGGGATGAGGTTGAGCCTATCCATCAGAAGAGAGGGGAGAGTCGATCTTTTCAAGAAGGATCCCTTCTGAGGGCGGATAAACATTCCCAGGCGGTCTTTGTACGCACTGTATTCTTTTTGAAACGCATTCAAAGTCCGCTACCTCCTGAGGCCCTCCCTGCTCATAGACACCTGTGGCAGGGGTATGAGGGTGGATCGGTCGGGGTAATCAGTATTGGCAGCAAGCATAAAAGCATCATAGCGCCCACGCACCATCAACTCAGCCGTTCGTCTTTCCTACTCGGGCGAAGAAGAATGGAGCGGGTGCATTAGAGCCTGTATGACTTTTCTCCTGAAACGCTGCTTGTTTGGGCCACCATTAATTCCTCGGTTTCGGTGCGATGTAGAGGGATCTAAGGCCTATCAACGGAATACATCCATAGAAAGGCCCCATCTTTTTGGCCCTCAAGCGCTTTCTCCGCGCTTTAAAGATAAGCCAAGTGATGTTTGATAGGAGATACACACCAATTGGACTCCTAACTAAAGAGAGGGGTTGGATGAGCACAGAAGAAAGGAATCCCATTGCATGTTTCTGTCCATCCCCTTGTCCTACCCCAAACCCATATAACAAGATCTACTCTATTCCGCCCTCCATGGATCCGTCCACTATCCACTGTTCGTTTTCTATCTTTAGGTATATTCATCATAGTTAAATAGCTCCCCTTTTCTCGTTACTGCCCTGCCACAAATAACAACTCAAGCCCCACCTGACCTCCAATCCAACCCTCATCCCTTGCGACACACCCCTTTTGCAAAGCAGGCTTTGCCCATCCTCTTCCTCTCCCCTCACCTCTCCATCTTAAACCATCTCATTCACAGCCATGCTACACACCAAGCCATTTCCCCTCTTCTTCACTCTGATTGCCTCTTTCATGGGAATCCACAGTCACGCTGCCGAGATAGATCAGAACGAGGCCAACGTGGCCTTTGACACCTTCTCCAAAGATACATCACTCCCCGTCTATACACTCAATTCCAATTTTACTCCTACTGGGGCCCTCGGATGCAGTTCTCGGTATCTTGATGACATTCATCCGGTGCTTGGAGGATGCAGGGATGATAAGAAATTTGCTTGGGCGCTAGAGGGCTTTCAGATATGGCTCACGAGCAAGATCTATCATCCGGAATCACCCACAGGCAACCTCAAAGCCGTCAAGGACAGCCGAGTCTTGGGCACCAATGCAGATGGCCAATACCCTCGCATGATGAGCACCGAGGATGCACCTGCAAAGCTCTCATTCCGATACCAAAAGTTGGATATTCATACCGATTGGTTCATAGGCCCCATCTGGGCCTTTCAAATGGTTGTACCCGGAGACGTTGAGTTCTGCCTCTCCAGTATCGCGTACACGCAAAAGGTCATGCGGCCCTACAACGACGTGTGGTCCAGATCATGTAAAGAGCCTGGCTCCCCGGCCCCAGGGGATATTGAGATCCCACCTGCCGAGGATAAGAGCCCCATACTTTCCTGGTTAACAACTCTATTTGTCGCAGTCCAGGCTGGTAACGGTAATGTCCAGATTCGCAACGTTGGTGACTTTATCAACGGATACTGGACGTGTCTAGAAAATGGAGGCCGCATTGGCGGATGCAACAATGAGGATGATTCACAGTGGTGGACCTTTCAGACTTAGATGTGTGATCCAAGGTTAAAGACGGACGGATAAAGCCCTTTCCATTGGGACAGATTCCATATCCTTCCATCATTCCCTCCTTGCTCTTTCAATACAATTTCGTGTTGGCTTTCCAAGCACCACTATGGATGTCGGACATCCTGAGATTTTGCTATGGATAATAAAACAATAGGATGGCATATCAACTCACCTCACCTGTGGGCAATAGATACATACAGTCAGTCACTGACAATGTCTTCACAGTAGTAACAATAGCATTCACCCCCCGTCCCACGCTCCTCCCACACTATTATTATGGCTGACTGTCAGGGTAGTGTAGGATGCGGGGGATGTGGGAGAGGAGTTGAAATGATCCAACCAATATCGCACTCGTCTGAACCATCCTATCCACTAACACCATCGGCAGTACTGCCAATTGGACCAAATTGCTCCGTAGTCTCTTCATCCCCACTGGAACCATGAAGGGGGCGGCGAGGTAATCTTTGGCGACAGAGATCATCTTTAATCATCATCGTCTTTCCCCTCCCCTCTCCATCTTTATGGTGTGTGTGTCCCGGCTAAGGTAGCTTTGTATAAAAAGAGAAGAAATAGAAGATCGGGGGGTAGGATGAGTGCCCACATTCATCCTCTCTTACCCCTTCCACGAATATGCCACCGCCTTTCACTCCCATCCCCATAGGTTCTGCTATTCCTCCCAACACAGCCCACGCCGTGTCTGTCTCCCTTCCGTCTTGGAAGGCGACTGTCGGGTACGAAGAGGGGGATCCTGCAGTGGTCTCCCGGATGAAATGCGGATATCCCCGCTTCTTTCTTCATCCCTTGGTCGTCGAGCTTTCCCGCGTATGTGAGGAGAGCTTTGGGAGTCCTGAAGAGGCTTGTCTTTTATTTGCTTCCCGGGCCGTCGTCCGACGATGTCAGGATTTCCTGGAAAATTATGCATCAGTGCCTTCCCGGGCGGTGGAGTGGCGGGTGAACCCGGCTAGCGGACCCTTGGATCCAGAGGAGGAGGTGTCCCTGAGGCCCCTTACCCTCTCTATCCTCTTCTTCCCCATCTCGGATTGGTCCGTGGCCAAGTCATACTGGCAGCACACAGGCGAGGGCATCTCCTCTAGATTGGCCCATCATTGCCTTCGTCTTCTCTCTTCCCTACAAGAGGAGGACCGATGGGTCTCTCATGTGGAGCAGCACCCGCTGGGTCGATTAGGCAAACGTACCGATCTCGCTCCTCCCGCGCCCGCACCCTCCACGGAGGATCAGGATACGTACATTGAAGAGCGCTTTGGCCGGAACATGGACCGTGAAAGGGCGGAGGAAGCCAAGGCAGTCCTACGACATCGCATAGCCCAGCTCGCCTCGCCCACCTGCTCCGATTCCCACGTCTTTCTGTATCCCTGCGGGATGGCAGCCATCTTTCATGCTCATCGTCTCCTCCGTCTCCTTCATCCAGAAAGAAAAAGTGTGTGTCTAGGGTTTCCATACACCGATACACTGAAGATTCTGCAGAAATGGGGCCCAGGATGTGTTCATCTCCCTCGGGGAGACGAAGCTGATCTGGCTCGACTCACCCAGCTCCTGGAGGAAAAGCCTCCGATCCTGGGGGTCTTTTGTGAATTTCCCTCCAATCCTATGCTGACAAGCGTAGACCTTGCCCGCGTCAGACACCTGGCCGACATTTATGGCTTTGCCCTGGTGGTAGATGATACGGTTGGGGCAGGAGGGGAGAACGTGGATGTGCTTCCCTGGGCCGATGTTGTGGTCTCCAGTCTGACCAAGACGTTTAGCGGAGAAAGCAACGTGATGGGAGGAAGTCTTATGATCCGGCCCAAGAGTAACTGGGCCCAGGCTCTCTTGAACCTCCAGGGCCAGGAATATGAGGATTTGCTGTGGGATGAAGACGCTATATTCCTCGAGCGAAATTCTCGGGCCTTCCAGTCCCGTCTGGCTCAGGTGAACGTCTCCACCGAGGCCCTAGTAGACTTTCTCCGCCCAACCCCGAATATCC
>KZ987934.1:0-13879 GCA_003614145.1 Piptocephalis cylindrospora
CTCAGCTTCATTCCAGGCCCTTTCGGCTTTAGTCAGCCGAGTCTTCGCCTCCTCCAGCCGGGCTTTCGCCGCGTGTAGCCATTCAAACTTAGCCAAGACAGAGGGCCCTTGGGCCCTTGACCCCCCCTGCAGTGTTCCTGCCGGAGAGTAGACATCCCCATCATACGTCACAGATCGCATCTTGACCTTTGGATCGAAGGTCACCTTGGCGGCCGTTTGAGAATCTATTTTTGGAGGTAAGAGGGAGGACATATGAGTCAAAATACACCTTCTCTTCATCACGTAAGACCCTCTTGGATAAGACTCACCTGCACAGATCAAGCAATGACCAAAGACATGATCCATAGCCTTTTCCACTTCAGAGGGATACCCCAGGAGGGATAAAGCCAGGTCTACCTTACCCGGGGCAATCTTTTGGGCCGCCCCTACTCTTTCTCGCTCTACACGACCAGTTGCAATCTTATTCAGAGGGATCATAGTGACACGTTTCCGAAGTTGACCTTGTTGGATAAGGGAAGAGGCCACTACCTCATCCTCCACCACTACATTGTACAGGGCCCCTCCAGCCGCCACTTGGATGGCTGTAGCCTTTCCCGAATGCTCCGGAGGTAGTCGGAGGAGCTCAGCCACCAAACCTTTAACCTTTCTCCGTTCAAACCCCGGGTGAGGATCCATATACTGGAAGGAGGGGACTCCACCCGAGGACTGAACCCGTCTCACTTCCTCCTCCGCCTCTTCAACGGCCCGCTGAGCCCCATTCATCTCTTCCCGCAGAGCTTGTTCCCGGGCAGGATCCCAATCCAGGGCTTTGAGAGAGTGCTTAATCTTTTGAAGCGCTTGCATCGCTTCCTCTCGTTCCTTAGCCATACTAGCATCCTGCTGGGAACTAGCTTGAACTTGCTTCCGTAGATCCTTTTCCCGGCGTCGAAGATGTTGCATCCTCATCTCGGTAGTTTCCACCTGAGTTTCATAGCTGGCTACCGTCTCTTTGGCCTCTTTATGAACAGGAGAATGTCATACCAGTGGTGTTAGCAGATGGTAGTGGTAAGGGTTATCCCCTTTGCTTCGCATAAACCTACCTCTTAGTTGCTCGAGAAATCCGGTTTCCTTGCCCTCATCAGTGGACATACCCGTACTCAGCGCCTGGATTTTGGCCTCGGCCTTCCTCAGAGCCTCAACGCGGCTAGCTTCTTGGGTTTTGAGCTCGGTAAAGGAAACTTGATTTTCTTTAATGGTGGCTTCCTTGAGCTCCAGTCCCTGGATCCAATCAGCCTCACGAGCCTGCATGGACATGAGAGTGGAGGATTCCTCTTCAACCCCACGTTCAGCATTGGCACGCTGAGCGCGTATCTTGACCAGGCGCATCTCCACCGACCGTACTGACCCTTCTAGGCCAGCCAGTCGCCCATCCTTGGCTAGCTCTTCCTCTCGACGGGTATTTACGTCGGCCATCTCCTGCTCTAGAGCACGGATCTCCCGTTGTAGCTGATCCCTCTCCCCCACGATTTTGTCCAGACGATCTCGTTGGTGAGCCAGAGAGGCTTGGGTTTCCTTAAGACCCCTACTCTTTTCATAATACTGATGGGCTGTGGTGAAACGTTTGAGTGCATCGAGTTCCACCTCGGTCTTTTGGAATTCAAGATAGGCGCGCTTCTCCTTGCGTAACTTTTCGAGTTTGGGGGAGATTTCCTCCTCTAAAAGCGACATGATTTCCTGGAGCTTCTTCTCCTTCTTTGCAATGGTGTGGAGGGCCTTGTCTCGACGCTCCTCAAACATGCGCGTACCAGCAGCCTCCTCAATCATCGCCAAGATCTCTGGAGGTTTCATGTTGAGGACTTTGGTGATCTTGCCCTGCATGATAAGGAAATGGGGGTTGTTGACATTGAGTTGAACAGACTGAAAAAAAGTTTCCACGGCGTGCTGCTGGGCCGTATGTCCATTAATGAGGTACTTGTTCCTGCCGCCGACAATCAGCTATGGATGGAAAAAGGACAGGGGGTGATCAGTTGGAGTGAGAGGGTTTAATAGCTCCACCTCTGTTCCTTGTCCCCTACCTGCCGTGTCACAGAAATCTGAGGAAATTGCTCGTAGCCGATAGGTGACTTTTCCCGATTAGAATTATCAAAGACAATGGTGACGGAGGCCTTGTTGATTCCGGCCTGCCCACGTTTATACACCAGTTCATTGAGATTGCTTACTCGGACCTGTAAAGGGGAGAAAGGCTGAGTGTGCAAGGTCATCAGCTAACAACAATACCAAGTAGTACATACATTACTTAGATTCTTGATACCAAGGACAAAGCAGATGGCATCAAGGATATTGGACTTTCCAGACCCGTTAAGCCCAGTGATGGCGTTGAATTCGGCGTCCCAGCCAGTGATGTGGGTGCGTACAGCATAAGATTTAAATCCGTCAATGATGAGTTCAGCCACCCTCATGACGAGAAGGTAAAGGAGATAGGGCAAAGTAGACAGAGAGAGAGAAGGGGAGGGGGAGGGGAGGTACCAGGGGCCATAAGAGACCAACTTGAATGTCAACACCAAGAAAGGGAAAGCTGATGGTGTGTGATCCACGGCCAGTCGGGCACTGGACGCGCTTCTCCGACAGGCAAGGCTGTCTCCTGTGTCCCGTGTCGTGCACCATAGTACTAAGAGCATGTTTTGAGCCAGCGAATCTTGGATGTCATACGCGTGCCACTAGTAGCAGGGACAAAGTCGCAATGACAAAAATGTATAAATTTAAGCAAGATTTTACGTGCAAGGATTTCAGCACGAATAAATTCTACGCGGACATGGGTACCTAAGCCGTATCAGAAGATTTTCGTTTGAAGGGGACAGGCTATGGTGTGTATCAAATGTTCCCGCCTTCGTCTAAAACAAATGTACCTCACAATGCTCTTCTATACGAGTACGCATAGCCACCCTATCTTGCACCACCATCCTTCACTAAGAACCATTGATCTGCTCTTGAATAAAATAACGCAGCAACCCACCTTTGTATGCACGGCAATAGAGAGAGAAGAGGCAATGTATTGGCCAAAAATTGGTTATCCATCACCGAAGCTGATATACAAAAAACCCACAAAAAATGACCCTCCCTATATATTAGGCTGAGCCCAAGTCGGACCTAGGTCCAGACTCGTAGCCCAGCTGACCATCCGCGCCCACCGTGACCTGAACCGAAGTTCACTTCCACATATGCGCGCTGTCCTAGCTTTGGCCTTCAGGCATTGGAATGAGAGGGATGCCACATTTTGGTCATGCACGGCAATAGGTGCGGCCCCATTATCCGTGAATAATTTCATATTTTTATCCTTCATATCGTTCCAGAGTGACCCATTCATCCTTTTTAGCGCAAGTACTTGGCCATAGACGCATGAGCTATATCTACATTATTCAACGAAAAAGCCTCAGGAGCTCCAAGGTGCTATAATGGGAGGCCATCTGGCCTCACGCGTCAGTTTCTCGCTAGTGCCTAACTTAATAGACATACACATACACGCCATGACGACTAGTTACAGTGACCCTGGTCTCCTCTCCCCACAGCTATTACCCACTCACCATTCAACCCCGCAGCTTTTTTTCCTAATCCTACACGCACACCCTCACGTTCTCCCTTCACTTGTCTCGACCACAATCGCACCCCCCCCCCCCCCCCCTCTTTTTCCCTTCCTTTCCCCCCCCCCCCCCCATTGACTCAACCCGCCCCAACACCATGAGCACGAACCCTCCAGCCCCCTCCTCTCTTTCGGAGACCAAGCCCTTTTGGTCGGCCAACAAGGTGCGGGAAACCTTCATCTCTTACTACGTGTCCAAGCACAATCACACCTTTTTCCGGTCGTCACCTACTGTGCCCGTGGATGATCCCACCCTACTCTTTGCCAATGCTGGCATGAATCAGTACAAGCCCATCTTCCTCGGGGTTGTGGACCCATCCTCCCCCTTGGCTGCGCTGAAACGTGCTACCAACTCGCAAAAGTGCATTCGCGCGGGTGGAAAGCACAATGACCTGGATGACGTGGGTAGAGATGTGTACCATCACACGTTCTTCGAGATGCTCGGAAACTGGTCCTTCGGGGACTACTTTAAGGCTGAGGCCATTGCCTGGTCCTGGGACCTCTTGACCAATGTCTTTGGCATGGACGCTGATCGTCTCTATGTCACCTATTACGGAGGAGATGAAGCTGCTGGTCTCCCTGCTGATACTGAGGCCCGGGACATGTGGATTGCCACCGGAGTACCCGCATCCCGCGTCCTTCCCTATGGAAACGAGGACAACTTCTGGGAGATGGGTGAGACGGGGCCCTGTGGCCCCTGTTCTGAGGTGCATTACGATCGAATCGGTGGTCGGGATGCTGCTGATCTCGTCAACGCCGATGATCCAGACGTCCTGGAAATCTGGAACATTGTGTTCATCCAGTTCAACCGTGAGGCTGACCGGTCTCTCCGGCCCCTACCGGCCAAACACATCGATACCGGCATGGGGATGGAGAGGGTGGTTTCCATCCTCCAGGGGGTTCGATCTAACTATGACACCGATGTCTTCCAGCCCTTGTTTGCCATCATCCAGGAGAAGACCGGAGCCCGTCCCTACACGGGTCTTGTGGGAGCCGAGGATGTGGATGGGGTTGACATGGCGTACCGTGTGGTCGCAGATCATCTTCGTACTCTTGTGTTCGCCATGAGCGACGGAGGAGTTCCAAGCAATGAAGGGCGAGGTTATGTCCTTCGTCGGATCCTCCGTCGTGGAGCCCGATACGTCCGCCGTAAGTTTAACACTCCCATTGGCACGTTTTTCCCCTCCCTAGTCGATACCCTAGTGGCCCAGATGGGCGAGGCTTTCCCTGAGCTGACTAAGCGTATCGACACGGTTAAGCGTATCCTCCAGGAGGAGGAGGAGTCCTTTGCTCGGACTTTGGATCGAGGTGAACGGCTCTTTGAAACCTACCTCGCTCGCGCCAAGGAGACTGGAGCCAAGGAGCTCCGTGGAGAGGATGTCTGGAGGCTCTATGACACCTACGGGTTCCCCGTCGATCTGACCCGACTCATGGCCGAGGAGGCTGGTCTTGGAGTGAATGAGGAGGCATTTGCTCGCTCCCAGGAGCAGGCTAAGGAGGCCAGCCGTGCTGGCAAGGGTGCTTCCGGGTCCGGAGGCGCTGGAACTAAAGGAGTGGGGGCTGTGGTTCTTGATGTCCACCGCATTGCCGAGCTTGATAAGATCCCCGGAATGTGCAAGACTGAGGATGCTAGCAAGTACGAGAAGGAGGGAATCCAAGGCAAAATACTTGCCCTGTACCATCCTGCTGAGGGCTTTGTTTCCTCCGTGGACGGATCGACCGAGGAGAGTCAGGCCTATGGAGTTCTATTGGACAAGACAAACTTTTACGCCGAGCAGGGCGGACAGGAGGCGGATCGAGGGGTGATGCGTGCGGAGGCTGGAGTGGAGTTTGTCGTGGAAAATGTCCAGGTATATGCTGGGTATGTCTTGCACGCCGGTGTCCTCCGCCAGGGTCAGGGAACCCTCCGAGTGGGTCAGGTTCTAACATGCGAGTATGACGAGGCCCGTCGGGCTAGTCTTCGATCCAATCATACGGCGACTCACCTCCTTAACTACGCTCTCCGTAAGGTGTTGAAGGGGGATGAGGTGGACCAAAAGGGTTCCTTGGTGGCGGCGGAGAAGCTTCGGTTTGACTTTTCGCACCCAGCGGCCCTGACGACTCAGGAGCTTCGTGGGGTGGAAGAGGCGTGCGAGGAGTTTGTCCAGCGGGACCTTCCGGTCTACTCGGCCGAGGTGCCCCTATCAGTAGCCAAGGCCATCCACGGGCTCCGTGCCGTCTTTGGTGAAGTGTACCCCGACCCCGTTCGGGTGGTCAGCGTGGGCTTTGATGTGGATGAAGTACAGGCTGATGTGGGGAACAGCCGATGGGCTTCCTCCAGTGTGGAATTCTGCGGTGGGACCCATGTGGGTCGCACCGGAGACATTGGCCGGTTTGTCCTCCTAGAGGAAGCTGGGATTGCCAAGGGGATTCGTCGGATTGTAGCCGTGACTGGGCCCGAGGCCAAGGAGGCCGATGCTCTGGCCAATACCTTCCAAGGTCGACTCGAGGCGCTTGAGACCCTGAAGGGCAAGCCCGAGATGGAGGCCGAGCTAAAGGAGGTGGCCAAGGCCCTCGACGGTCTGGTGATCTCGGCATGGCGTAAGGCCGGATTCCGGGAGGAATATGGCCGGATTCGCAAGACCTTTACCGATGGGGCTAAAGTGGCCAAGGCCGCCCAGGGCAAGGAGGCCATTGAACGCATCAAGCAGGCCATTACCGAGGCCGAGTCCTCCAAGGGCTACGTGGTTACTGAAGTCCTGGTAGGAGGGAACAATAAGGCTTTAGTTGGTGCTGTAGCCGCGCTCAAGTCACACGGCAAGGTCCCGGGATTTGTCTACAGCTTGGATACGGAAGGAGCAGGGAAGATCCTGTATCAGTGCTACGTCCCCAAGGCTCTCGTGACATCCCAGGGTGTTAAGGCCAATGAGCTTACCGCCATTGTTGCCGGGTTTGTTGGAGGCCGGAGTGGTGGGAAGGATGAAGGGGCCCAGGGCAGTGGGGACAAGACGGACCAGGTGCCTGAAGCCGTCAAGGCCGCCGAAGCTTACTTTGCCGCTAAGATGACGCAATAATGAGGCGTGAGGCCGAGTAGGGTGGGAGGATTGAAAGTGGAGTGGGATAAAGTAGGCAATGCATACAAGATTGGATGGTGTCTTTGTGCATGAAGTATGGTGGAGAGAGGCTAGATTAGATGACTCATTGCATATATTAGGAGGATGGGGATGGATCGATGAGCGTCAGTGAAAAGAAAAAAAAATCGTGAGCCAAAGTCAGAGTGGTAATCAGAATATCCTCCTTCACATACCAGATACCTGGGAAACACTAGGGCCAGATCAACCCCCGTCACAGCTCTCCATCGCGAATACGTACACAGAGGGTACGATACAGTGGGAGCAGAAGAGAGTATGAGTAACTTAATCATCACCCTTCATTACCAAGGAGACACCATTGTCGATGGATCAGAGGAGTTACCGGTCAATCTTCATCGCTTCACCTGACCTGCCCTCGCATGTGCGCCGCGAGGGGGGTGGAGATGCATGTCTGATATCTGAGGATTTTCAACCTCCGCTTCTACTCTCTCCTACCGGGGCTTTTCTAACCGATGCCGTGGAAACTCCGCTCTGACATTCATCTCAGCTCGAGGTCTGAGAAACGATGCACAGGTCCACCTCAAATACCCCGAGTCAATTGGGGAGACGATGATGGGCAAAGGGGAGGGCAAGAGGGGGGTCATCAGACGAACCGATATGCAAAGAGAGTCCGGGGTTGATGTGACAGGGATCCCTAGAGGGCTGGGGCAGTGGAAGAAAACGACATGAATCGGGGAAGGAGGGCGCAGGGAGAATCGACATGGGTCAATGAGCATGATAGCGGAACTAGGGCGAGTCCAATCAATAGAGACACGTATGACCCCTAGCACTGATTGAGTTGTGAATAGGCGGGTAGAGAGAGAAGGAAAAGGAGTCCCAGAACACATGAATGAAGGGAAAAGGGGTGAGAACGGAGCAAGATGAGGAAAAAGATTTAAAAGGTACGTCCACCATTACCAGCTCTCGTCAGCTCTCTCTGTCCAACCTAACTATCTCATTTCCCTGTTCATCCCCCCTTTCCCCCCTTTCCCCTCCCACTCCAATTCATTTCCAGCACCTCTTTATTGTACTAGCTTCGATACTATGCAACTTTTTGAAGAATCCTCTACTGTAGGCAACGTATGTGGCAGGAAGGGTAATTAAAATATGAGCTATGGGCTCATCCTCTCTCTCTCTCTCTCTCTCCCATCTCTCTAATCCATCTAGATTGTCACCTGCAAAGCAGCTGTCTGCTGGGAAGCTGGAGTACCTCCAGGTGAGTTATATCACATCAAGAAAAGATAGTGAAATTCCTAGTTTAAGCACCGTCGACTCATGCTAGAACCCTTGCAGTGATTGAGCAGATTCAGGTAGCCCCTCCTCAACAAGGAGAAGTGCGTATTCGTATGATGTACAGTTCTGCGTAAGTGCTGCACTGTCTAAGGGGACAAGTGATTCACCCTCGCTCCCCTCTCGACGACTCATGCCTCCATTTCCTCTTTAGATGTCACACCGATTGTCACAGCATGGCTGGATTAGATGAGTACACCTGCTTTCCCACCATCCTAGGCCATGAGGGAGCTGGAATCGTAGAGTCCGTAGGGGAGGGTGTGACCTCTCTGGCTCCAGGAGACCCTGTTGTCCCCATGTATATTGCCGAGTGTGGGGAGTGTGGGCCCTGTATCGGAAACAAGACCAATATGTGTGTCAAGTCCAGGGCCTGGTTGTGCAAGGGTGTCATGGCCGATGGGACCACTCGCTTCTCCTGTCGGGGCAAGAACATTGGCTACTACATGTCCATCTCCGCCTTCTCACAATATACAGTATGCCCCGAGGAAGCCGTAGCTAAGGTTGACGGGGCTACTGAGGATGACCTGAGACGCCTATGTCTCCTGGGCTGTGGGGTTCCCACTGGGTATGGAGCTGTCTCACGGGTGGCCAAGGTCGAATCCGGAAGTACCGTGGCTGTCTTTGGGCTAGGCTGCATTGGCTTATCCTGCATCCAAGCCGCCAAGCACGCCGGAGCCTCTCGTATCATCGCCATTGACCTTAACCCAGGCCGTGCTGACCTTGCCCGGGTTATGGGTGCTACTGAATTTATCAATCCACTTGATCATCCAAACAAGCCCACCCAACAGCTCCTTCAGGAGGCCACGGCCGGTGGCGTCGATTACTCCTTTGAGTGCGCCGGCGGAAATGTCAATGTCATGCGTACCGCCATAGAATCCTCCCACCCTACCCAAGGCACCTGTATCCTCATCTCTCTTGCCCCCTCAGGTCAACAACTCTCCCTGAACCCCATGGATCTCCTCACTGGTAGGACCGTGCGGGGATGTATCTTTGGTGGAATCAAAGGTCGAACCGATATCCCCCATCTCGCCGATGATTACTTTAAGGGGAAGCTCAAGTTGGACGAGTATGTCAATCTCGAGGTGCCCTTAGACAACATTAACAAGGCTCTTATGACCATGTCCACAGGAAAGTGCATCCGTCCCGTCATTGACATGCGTTAATTTCAAGGAAAAGATGGGTTCTAGGAGGAGGAGGAGGAAGGGAAGAGGGGAAGAAGGGAAGGGGGAGGGTTATACCTATAGCTATGACCTCGTCCGTGGGATAATACATGTCTCTATTCAATCGACTTTTCTTGCTTTCCTAAGCATGGGAAGGGATATCATAAATTCTTGATTTCCTCCCCCGCCTTTTTCTCCAATTCTTCTGTAGCATGCTTCAACTGCGACTCTCCCGTCAAAGACCACAGAGGAGGTAACATAGCACATGAGTAAAATTTTCCCACTGCCCCTCAAATGCTTTATAGAACAACTCACCTCTTGAATAGCCATTTGACGGTCTGCAAGGGCTTGTCTAGCCTCCTTGCATTCCTCGGTAGCTCGCATAACTCGGGTCTTCGCGCCATCCACCTCTTTTTCCATCTTACGCAGGGAAGCTTGCAATCGAGCCAGTTCTTCTCGTTTTGGAGGGACTGATGAGGCCGCTAGAACGCGTTGAGGTTCCCGGGGATAGGGGACAAAAGTCTGGGCCTGATACTCTCCGCGTCGGGCCCTTGTGGTCATCTCCTCTAGTTCATTGACTCGGGCAACCAGTTCACGCTGTTCAAGAGCTCGATCAAAACTTTCCTAGAATAGATCGAGAATGGTGCCTGATAAGTAGGGGAAGCTTATGCTATGGGAAGTATCTGCAAACCCAGTATAAACCTACCGTCGAGGTCTTTCGAAGATACTCCTTCGCCTGGTGCGCGGCCAGTCTCAAAAGTTCTGGTTTAGTCTGCGCTAATGTGGGATAGCATTTACTAAGCTTTTCAAATCTATACGAAAGAGCAGAGATGAGACGGTCAAGCCCCAGTATCTCCAACAAGACATTTCCAGGAAGACGTACGTGCAAGGTCGAAGTGATTTTTCCAAGGCCTTTTCAAAGACCTGTCGCAACTGCGCAATCCTCCTTCCCTCTTCTTCCTCCATTGCCTCCTGTGAGGATTTTGACCGAGTCATGCAAAGTGCGAAACAGGATGGATGCGAGGAGAAAGAAAAGTACTATAAGAATGGGAAGGAGGAAGGAGGGTTTGTTGACATAATCGTGTCCTAGCTTGGCTTTGTGGAGCAATGTCATAAGGTATGAATAGTGGATCGAGCTGAAATACTTCAATCCTACCTCGACCACTCCATTACCAATCTATCCCTCTATACTTGCTTTTCTTTCAAGCCGTAAACGTGCTCCCCCATACCTGGATCGTCCTTAGACGCATAAAATCACCCCTCCAGGAAGGCACGGTCAACATGCGGACTCTAGTGACACACTTACCCAGCCTGAGGCCCCTGGGTCCAGGGTTGAAGGGCATGGCCCTGTGGAGAAGTTCAATACCACGACGATACCCTAGTCTAGGGCATTCTCGACTAGCCTTCACCTCAGTCGCCACGGAAAAAAAGCCCAACTCGGCCCTAGGGAGACAGCTGGCGGCCTTAATTAAGGTAAATGCTCTCCAGTCTCATCACAATATCCAGACCACTTATCTCCTCCCAGTTCTCTGGACCCATCTCCCTAGCTAGATACATGCAAGAAGCCCTAGTCCATCCACAACACGGTTACTATGTGGCTGAGGGCGAAGAGGCCTTTGGAACCAAAGGAGATTTTGTCACGTCTCCAGACATTTCCCAGATGTTTGGCGAGGTACGTGGTCAATAAGATGGGATAAGACAGGGCTCTCCTGGGTAGCTTCATCAAATTCTCACCGTTCCATCATTTTGTTCAATTAGCTCCTAGGCATTTGGATGGTGACTCAATGGGAAGCCCAGGGTCGACCGGGGAAGATATGTCTCATGGAACTTGGTCCCGGTCGCGCTTCTCTTCTCCAGGATATACTACGTGTAAGAATCACCTAGGGGAGATCGCACATCTTTTCCCTCTCTACTTTTCTTATTTTGCCGCCTTCCCGTTAGACGATCAAGCAATTTCCTCCAATAGCAGATTCCTTGCACGAGATTCATCTCCTCGAAGCATCCTCGAAAATGCGAGAAGCGCAGGTACAACGGCTGTGTGTGCCCGAGGATATCGAAAAAGATCAGGATGGAAAGCTCGTCGGCGCTACCCTCCTCTCCACCTACAGCTCCCATCCTGTGAGAGTACGGTGGTTTGACCGTATGGAGGATCTCACTACCGCCCATACCGCCGACACTATCGCTCCTTCCTCTAAGCCTTGGCCCATCCTTTTCGCCCACGAATTCTTTGATGCACTACCTACGCATCGCTTCAGGGTAGGTATTTTCAAGAGGGCAGATGTTTAAAATCACGCATTTTAGAAGTGATTTGTTATCCCTTGGGTTCACCTTTTCTCTTACCCCTTCCATAGAATACAGATAAGGGATGGAGGGAAATCATGGTTGATATTGATCTCTCCCCAACAAGGTCTGTCTATCCTATGAATCAAATCGACCCGCCTCTCCCTCACCTAGCTACCTCATACCTTTTTGTATTTTAGTCATCGACACTTTCGGATGGTTTTAGCCGCCAAGGAAACCCCTGCCAGTATTGGCGTCTTTTCCCATCAGGGCATGGCCGAGAAGTTTTCCCGTATCCCACAGGGTCATGAAGTGGAGGTCTCCTTGGAGGCTAGGAAGGTTGCTGAGCAGGTGGGTCAGGTCGTTCAGGCTGATGGAGCTGCCATGATCATCGATTATGGCAAGGATCATCCACAGGCTGAGACTTTAAGAGTAAGTGAACCGATAAAGAGGATTCCGCAAGAATTCTCTCTCTGTCTCTTTTTTCTACCATGATCTCATTGTTCCTTTCCAACCCTTCACTGCTATACTAGGGCATCCGGGATCATCAGTTTGTCGATATCCTCATGGATCCTGGAAAGGCTGATTTGTCCGTTGATGTGGATTTTTCCCTTCTTAGAGACGCCATTCATTCACATGGTGAGTCTCACTTAAAAGGGGATCATCAAGAGACATACAATGATCTATGACTCACCATAATAGCGCCATAGCTAACACCCATGGGCCAATATCTCAAAGACATCTGTTGCACTCTCTCGGCATTCAAACTCGGCTTTCCATGCTCCTCCGATCAAACCCTTCCACAAGGCACAAGGACATGATTGCCGGATACAAGCGTCTTACCGAACATGGAGCCATGGGTCAGATCTACCAGGCTCTCTCAGTAACTGGGACAAAATGGAGCATGCCCCCTGTTGGCTTTGAGCCTGATCCAAAGAGGGAATAGATCCTGAGATGATGATGCATGGCTATTTCTATTTGGTACCACTTGCTCTTACATAAGCGTTCTATGCTAATAACGATAAAAATCCGCCTGATTTTATGACGGGCCCTCAGCACATATATTTTTTCTGGATAGCAAGAGTAATTAGTTTCCCCAGCCTGCATTGCGCTGCTCTCCATGCATAGATTCATCAGGGAGAGCCAGCGGTAAGTGCGGGATGTTTCATCCTTATGGTTGGCGTTAGCCTATAGTAATATTTTTTTATCAAGTGACAGATTGTTCAACGGAAGGATCGCTATATATAGACATGCAAAATATAGTGCAAGGTAGTGACACATTCAACAATGAATGATCAACCAGCCTTACCTTCTGCAATGCATTAAGGGAGAGATGAAATGTAATGGTCTGGTGGGGCGGGTGGTCAAGACGATAGAGAGAACATGGAAACTATGAGGAGATGTGGGTCTGTGTATGGGAAGACCCATGGGATGGTGGCGAGAGACTGCGGAAGGGATGATGGTGTAAGCAGTAGATTGACAAGGAGAGAAGCGGAACGAGAGTAAGATGAAAGAGATGGAAACTGGGGGAAATACTTGATCCAGAGGGGATAGAAGCCCCAAGGAGGAATCGGAGGACGAGTGGTAATCCTAGGATGTGGGAGGATATGCCCTCGCCGGGAGGCGATGGTATCCCCACTCATATCTCGATTTTCCCTGGCATGATCTTGAGACTTTCAAAGTGGTAGACGTTTCTTCGGATAAGGACGGACTTCAGGGCTCTGTAGTATTCAAGTATCATTCATAGCATAGGGTACGCGTTGGGGAGCCTGTCCTTAGTGCCACGCATTTCGGCCTGGTTACAGGCAGTCAATGTGTTCAAATACCCTCTAGCCAGTCCCACATGGAATAATAAAATATGTTTCTATCATTACCTTCTTTAATGTACTACTATTACCTTCTTTAATGCACTATTATTACTTTCCTATATTTGGACATGGCCTAAATTCGCTATATAAAATAGAGTGCCCTTTCATCCTAAATCACGGATAAATTACCCTTGTTCTTTCCCAGCGAGATGCATTCAAACCGGGGTACCCATTTAGCCTACCCCACTAAGGGGAAAATATAGCGGTTTCATCGTTACCATGGATTCAAACCGAAAAAGATGGTCAATTGGTTTCGAAAAACCACTAAAAAAGTGTTCTGGCTCGGATTCGAACCGAGGACCGTCTGTGTGTTAGACAGACGTGATAACCAACTACACCACCAGAACACACTTTAATCGTGAGCAAAATATTTACATATTGAAAGAGAGCATTTAGGAAGGCATAAAAAACCGCTGCCTTATGAGAAATGCACTTGGAAACTACATAGATTCACACCTTTGTTACAGGCTGAGGGGAATATTTGGAACAGACAACTCATCTTTCTTCAATAACATGCCCGTTCTTCCTGATCCCGGTCCACCGGGTGCTCCTTCC
>KZ987935.1:0-13861 GCA_003614145.1 Piptocephalis cylindrospora
TGAGGGTTCAGAGATCGGTGTATAGCCAGCCGATCGATCAGTAGGTAAGCCCAGGGGATACACTCGAGCGTGCAAGGTAGACTCGTGCCCACACACGGCTCTGCATTGAACATACCAATGCTTCGCATGATCTCCCCCCCCCCCTCCATCCCAGCATGCTGCTCTACCCCTCCCTAAAATAATGGGATGAAAATAACACAAATTTCATCCAAATTCCGTGTGAGTGTAACTAGGGAGGACAAGGAAGAACCATGCGAGACTAAAGTGAGACTTAAATGAGACTCAAGGGGCACCCGAGTCTCCCCCCCATCCTCCCCTAGTGTCTCATCTAGGTCGGCTACACACCACCAGCACATACACATACATCCACTTTTCACCCACTCCCCATCCCCTTTTCAGTCACTACTACTACTACTAGCGCCTGTTAGCAGCAGTGTGCGTGAGCCATAGAGGAAAGGTCATGGTCTCCTCCCCAGCTTCAGGCTCCTCTGAGCCAACCCAGCTCCCGCCAATGCCTCCCTTCCTCTCCTCCACTCTTCTTTCTCCCTGCTCCTCTACCCCGCCCTCGCTCCCTCCTTCCCCTCCCCGTATCCCCCTCTCCCCCTCCCTACACACAACCAACCCCAACTTACACTCCCCACATCATGTCGGGACGGTCGACGAAAAACAACAATGCGAGCTCCAATGGACCCTCGGCAGCAAGCACCAGTGCCAATGCTGCGGCAGCAGCAGCCGCCGCTGCTTACCATCAGGCTGCAGCCAATGCCTCGGCCGCCCCCTCCCAGGCCCACTTGGCCCAGCAGCATCAGGCGCTCATGCAGGCCTTTTGGGCCAACCAGCTGGCCGATGTGGAGAGGGGTCCTCACGACTACCGCGTCCATCAGCTTCCTCTGGCCCGGATCAAGAAGGTGATGAAGTCGGACGATGAGGTCAAAAAGCAAATGATCAGCGCAGAGGCCCCTCTTATCTTTGCCAAGGCTTGCGAGATCATGATTCTCGAGTTGACCATGCGCGCCTGGATCCACGCCGAGGAGAACAAGCGAAGGACGTTGCAGCGGTCAGATATTGCCACTGCCATCACCAAATCCGATATGTTTGACTTCCTCATCGATATTGTCCCCCGGGAAGAGGGTCTTCGGCCCTCCTCCTCCACCACATCCGCTTCCTCCACCTCCGCACCTTCCGCCGGTGGTCCAACCGCCCCAGCCTCTTCCAATGCCGCTGCCGCTGCTGCTGCTGCTGCCGCTGCTGCCGCATCTGCCGGTGCGCCCCAGGGCCAGGGAATGGGCGCGATACACCCAGGCTCCCTCCCCGCCTCCACCTCTGTCCTTCCCCCAGGCACGGCCCCTCCCACAGCCATCAAGACCGAGATCCCCAACCACCCCGCCCAACTGCCTGCGGGAACCGGAGTAGTGGCTCAAGGAATTAATGGCGCCGCCCAGGATTACCGAGCAGCAGGGGCTCAACAGCAGCCCTACGGCTATTATGGCGTTCCTCATGCCAATACGACCGGGTATCCCACTGTAAGTTTCCTTTGCTTTTGACTGGTCCAAACTGTCTGGGCGATATGGAGCTTCTGGACCATATGTTCATCATTTCTTAACCAACTAACCAACCGCCATGGAAACAGAATGACCAGCTCTTGGCATATCAGCACCAGGCCCAGCAGCAACAGCAACAGATTGCCTATCTCCGTGAGCAGATGCTCGCTCAGTCCTTCCAGCAGCAACAACAACAGGGTGGAGCCAACGGAGGAGGGGGCGCTGGGGCAGGAGGACCTGGGGGCGCCGGGGTCAACGTCTCTGACCTACCCAATCACTCGGCCCCTCCCAACCCTGCTGAGTACCCCTATAGCTATTATGGTCAGCCTGGACAGAGCAATGGCCCTCCCCGTCCCGGAAACGAAGGATACCAGCAGTAGAGGGCACTGGATGGGTAGGAAAAGGCCTTTATTGACGGAGGGGAAGAGGGAATGAAGGGGGAGACCAAGGAACCTTTTTGATTGATGGGATGGGTGTTAATTTTTTTTGCCGTATCCATGGGCTTCCGACGCCAGGGGATGCATGGGAGAGGTATGAGAGAAGGGGAGGAAATGAGAGGCCAAGGATGTTGACATCCTCCGCGCCTCCATGTCATCTCTCCCAGAGTTCTTCAGGTCAAGAGAAAAGATGAAGGTAGGAGGAGACGAATCTCCTTTACCCACTGAGAATACACACTTATTTTCCCAGAATGACGGCATGTCAAACGGTAGGAATAGGTCATACCATCGTGTCTTTTTTTTCTTTTTTTCCCTTTACTACTAACAAAACAAGATGAAAGAATAGCTCCCAGTCCATACCAAGGCTCAGATCCTTGATCCCCCGTCAGAGTCATCCTCGTCTCCAAAGACATCAGCTTCGGCCAGAAGGGTTAGCTCCCGGTCCACGCGATATTTTTCCTCTTGGAGATACCCAAGGACCTCGGCATCACTCAGTTTTTGAACGGGAAGCCAAGCCCATACATTGGAGTTACTTGGGAGCAGGGAATCCCATACGGATCGGCGTTGGTAGGACCCGGACATCTCCTTGAGGATCCGATCATGTCGGTAATGATGAAATCGTGTTGACGCATATTGACCTACTCCAGCTATGAACATGCAGATCATCGTAGTCAGTGGTACAGCGCGCGGTCCACCTAGGGATGCAGGATGGGGGGGAGGGCTGATTAGCATTGGTGTGGACCCATACAATCAAACAGCTACATACGTCCTAGCATAGTGGTTAAGGCCCCGGCAAGACCTCCAGAAACCACTGAAGCAAACATGAGATCTGCATCCCGCTCCACCCCATCCAGTAAACCGGCTTCTCTGTTCCGTTGTCGCTGTTCACGGACTAACGAGTCTCGTGCCACAAAAAATATGGCTCCAATACCCATCATGTTCAACGTTGCTGCAGGCACAATGGCCCGATTGGGTATGTCCCGGTACGCGCTTGCCAGCACACCGGCGCCTGCCCCGACGAGGCCTAGAGCGAGAAGAGGAGATGAGTAGGGGGCCAGCCTAGTAGGTGGGCATTAGGCCAAGACGTACCGAATGCGGCAGACCCCACAAGCACCTTGGTTAGGTCCAAGCCCTCTTGAGATCGGGAGTTCGTGGGTGAGGTCATGGAGAAAGTAAGGAAAGGTAGCCTTGCATTATCTCGCCGGCCCATCGCACATCAAGGTTGTGTGTGGTTTCTTTGGGCCAGCCAAAGCGCGTGAAAACAATGGAAATTCAGTTCGAATTTCATTGACATGTGATTGAATCCTCCTTCCTCTTTTTATCACCCTCTCTTCTCCGACAATCCCCATCATCAGCCCTTTCCCTTCTTACCCATGCCGCGGTTATAGGGGAGAAAGGAAGGAAGGAAGTAGTGGCTTAATCGGGGAATGGGATTGCTCCTTTTTCCGGTAGGCCAAGACGACCTTACTCACTGACACAAAAGTCGATCAAAAATCTTACAATTTGGACAATTTAACCATTTCCCGAGCCATCCAGGTCATTTGCCCACACTCCGCCCCCTCCCCCTCCGCTCGCTCCCAGTCCTGGCGGTGAAATGGGCAAGGGCAACGAATCAAGGGTAACCAGCCCCGCCGCTTCATCCCATCCCATTTAGTGTTCACAGCCCCTTCCTCTCAGTGCCCAGCCTCTCCCACTCAATCCATCCATCCAAACCCAGCTTTCTTCCTCCGCTACACACGCTCTCCCCCCTCTCAAGCTGGCCAGGCGCTGCTTAAAGCCCTCTTGGCTCTCCCTGTACACTCTTCCCTCCCCCTTCTAGTCTCTGGTCTTGGTTTGCTGTCACCCAGATTGATCTTTCTTCCTTTCTTCCCTCTCTTTGATCGTTTCCTCCCCCCCTCCCTTCCCCATCTCTTATCCCTCTCACCCAAGGCGCCCCCCTTGCTGGAATCCATCCCACTCTCTTCCCACCGCTTCCTTTTTTTCTCCTCCCTCTTTCTCTTCCTCCGGTTCCCTGGAAACGATCCCCTTCTTTCTCCCCCTCCCCCCATTCATCCCTCTTCTTTAGCCCACCATGAGCTCTCCTGCTGCACCACAACCTCCCAAGGAGCTGGTGTCCGTTGCCAACTTTCTCCGTAATTCGGGTACCTCAGGTCTTCGCGCTCGCTCTGGCGTCCTTGATGGAAAGCGTGTGGACTTTTTCAAAGGTGAGTCTTTGTGTAGATGTGCGTGTGTGGGCACATCGATGTATCCTGGGTCTCATCCCTTCTCCCCCCCTCCCCGCCCCACCCCATAGGAAAATCGGCTTTCAAGGCCCTGACAAAGGACGCTTACGCCAAGGCCTCCTCCTCCCACCCCTCCGTAAACTCCCCCACGGATGCGCGAAACGTCCTGCAGCGTCTGCTCGATGAGCGCTTCTTCTTCCGATGTGAGTGCACCGATCAATCCATCTCCAGTGGCACCCGTGTCCTTCAGCCCGTACGTGAGCAACGCATGGTTGAGGATGGCTACTACGTCTGGATCTACCAGGGTTCCCAGATTGGCATGCGCATTGCCTCTTTTGGTCTTGTGGCCCTAGTCTTTGCCGGAGTCATGTTCCCCCTATGGCCCCAGTTCATGCGCGAAGGTGCCTGGTACGTCTCGGTCGCCATCCTCGGTCTCCTGGGTGCCCTCTTTGGCTTGGCCATCATTCGTCTCATCATCTACGTCATCTCCCTCCCCATCCTGCCCGTTGGTTTCTGGCTCTTCCCCAACCTCTTTGCTGATTGCGGCTTCTTCGAGAGCTTTGTCCCTCTCTACGGCTGGGATGAGAGTGAGAAGAAAGTGAGCAAGCGTGCCCAGAAGCAGCCTGCTGACTCCGAGGATGCCAAGGAGGAATGATCTCTTCTTGCGTGTGGGCATGTGTGTGGGTGAGGGATGGACCAGGTGATGATGGGGCTTTTAAGGAGTATTGTTCATCCAAAGGCGGGGTGTGTACTCCCCAGGGTCCTTTTACATCTCTTTATCGTGATGCAGCTTATAAAGGAAAGGGGAATAGATGGGTCATGGGTCTTTTTAGTCGATTATCATTGTCCTAATGAGATAGTGGATTCAAAATGATCCTGTATTCGCCCCTCGATCCTCGTCTCTCTACATCCCCTCCTCCCCCTAAGACATCACCAAGGAAGAGGACTGAAGCCCGCTATTCTGAAGGATCCAGGGAATAGCGGGGGTTATATCCCAGTAAAAGCCCATATCGAAAGCGCCACCACAAGCTGAGGATTGACCCTGAGAATTTGCCCCAAAGCTGGTAAGACCCACTACGCCGTACATCCCCGTCTCGGAGGATTGAGAGAGGAGAGGTCCACCTGAATCCCCAAAGCAGGTATCCCGATTCAAGCCTCCCGCGCACAGGAACCCATTCTCCTCCCAGTGAGAGCCTCCTGCGAGGTTGCACTGCTCATGATCCGCGGGCATCAAGGACACCTGTTGCAATTGATCTGGCGCCGTGCGTCTATGTCATAGGGATAATCAGAGTGAGGATCACATCCGTTCAACTCCCACTACATCCCCTCTCCCCGATCATTTCCTACTTCTGAACATTGTCAATCCCCCATCCAAGAGCTGTGTAAGGAAGGGGATGGGATGAGTCGTCGGCTTCAGGGAGAATGCGTGCGTAGGAGGAGAGTAGGATGGGCGACTGTGTCTCCACCAATCCTACATCCCAGCCTGAAAACGCCTGGTAGGATGGATGAGCCAAGTAGCTCTTGCCCTTGACCCGATATGGGATGGCGCTTCGTTTATTCGACCCTGCGATGATGTAAAAGGGTTGGTCCTCAATGGCTCTGAAACCTGTTCAAGCGGGGGAGGCGATGATGCCAAGATATGAGTTCATTTTTCCCATCTGCCCCTCCTCTCATCAAGGATCTTACAATGAGCTGCTGTGAGGAACCATGTGGGCGCGATCATGACTCCCCCACAGTGCACGGCTCCCTTGGTCATCTCCATGACCGCCATATACGGGAATGATCCCTCAGACACGGACATTCCCCCAATGATAAGGTTGCCAAAGGGTGGGATAGGCATCGTGTTCCCACCATGCGCGGCATTAAGCGCATCATCCATCTTCAAGGGTAATGACTCTTTCTGAATAGGACCGGCGGCGCCCTCCACCATCATGGATCCTTGGAAGGCAGCAAAGAGAAAGGCAGCGGATAAGCGCATGGTGAGTTGAGTGGAGATAGGAATGGGGATGACGATGCAAGAGGAATGAAGATGCAAGAGGGATGAGATGGGAAAGGAATGAAAGATTCATGACCTGGAAGGACCGGTTCTTTAAAGTCATTAATGATCCCTCCTTGATGTGGCTCAGGGGAATAGTTCAAGGAGTAAATGATCTTGAAATGAGCCGGTCGTTCCAACATTGCCTCCAGTCTGTCAGACATGAAGGAAGGGGTAAAGGGGGCTCGTGGTCCCACGGGATTGCTACCCTAAGAAAAAGGGGAAAGATAGCGTAAATACGAATCCCGAGTCGTTTTGAAAGCGCGCCCGGGTGAAATCATTTGGATCGAATCCTAGGGGGATCTGCGCTAAAAATCGGCCAAGTCCATTGATGCAGCCCAACACATATTGCACTCATGGTACTTTGGACGAGTAAGATCTTCATGATGGTAGGAATGTCAAGTTATATGGTCCATAAATAGGGTACATGTCGGGGATAATGTCCCTGATACCACACAGGCTGGCCTAAGCGGGTCATGCGTTCGGATACTTGAGCCTGCCCCACGAGGAAAAATAAGCCGGTTTTATCATCAAATTAGATAGCCCATAATGTCAAGGTCATAGACTTCTTCCCCAAGGGCATGCGCCTCTTTCATAATGCATCACGAAAGGATCGGTAGAGACCTTTTCATCCAATTGCTGCTCATCGATAAAACGAGCCTAGACTCAACCATCAATTGTAAACTAGGGTTAAAGAGGAAAGTATTAAGCGGATCTAATACTCATGTCTCCTTGTGTGTGTGTGCGTGTATGTGTGCCTCCATCTCTCTTCGTATATTATCATCTCTTCGCTCCTTGTGGCATTTCAAGGACAACACAAGTCCACACTGCCCTACTAAACTCCCCCCTTCCTTCCTTATACGCTCGTCCTCCCAGTTCGTCATGTCGGCCCCTGGTACACACCCAGGGCAATCCACCCAACATCCTCGCTCCACCACCTCCACGTATGCCTCTCGACTTCGCGAGGGACACACCTCCCTCTTCATCCCCATCCCCAGCGCCAGTAGCATGGGCGGCGGCTCTGGGCTTGGGGCCCGTCGATCTGCTCGGGCCGCTAGGGCCGCCATTGCCGGCAACATTCGTGACGTTGACGAAGATGACGAGGGGAACGACACTGCTGAAGATCGCAACCCCACCCTCGTTGCCACTTCCTCCGAGTCGGGCGAGCCCATCCTCATCACCAAGCCACTGATCCGTCGTGCCATGACCCACACAGACCACATCTACCCGTAAGTGCAAAAGAGGGCAAGTCACAGGAGTCTTCCATTCCAATAGCCTCTCCTTCCCCCCATGACTTACCCTTTCACTAGGACGGAAGATGCCTTAAGAGAAAATGCGGATCGAGGGGAGTACTTGGTCCCCATTCACATCGAAGTGGAAACAGAGCAATTTCACGTCCGGGACTCCTTCATGTGGAATCTCCATGAAGAGCTTTTCACCCCAGAGGACTTTGCCCGTATCTTTTGCGTGGATGTCGATCTCCCTGTCAATGCCCATGGACAGGCTATTGCTGAAAGCATCCGTACTCAGATCATGGAGCACACCGAACTCGCCTCCCTCTCCGCTGCCCTCATCCCCCCTAAAGGGGCTGTAGCTGCAGTGCAAGAGGAAAAAGGCAGCACTGGGGAGATCGGGGGAGTAGAAAAGGCGCAGACTTCCCTCGAATTAGCCACAGAGCGAAATAAAGAGGACCAGGGAACTACAGAGGAGGATGCTCGCCCCATGACCTCAGGATCAACACCCCTTCAGTCCCTACCGTCCTCAAAGCCCGATGTTCACCCTGGACAAGACACCATCATCGTTTACCTCGACCTGCAAGTTGGTACATTTGTCCTTCGAGACAAGTTCTCCTGGGATCCCCATTCCACATTGGCTCCCGAGGCCTTTGCCCGGCAACTCACCGCTGACCTGGGGCTTGGAGGCGAGTTCCCTCCTTTGATCGCTCATGCCATCCATGACCGCCTGGCCCGGTGGAGACGTGATCGGGTGTACGGGGAAGCCGAGGAGGATCCCACCCGCATTCCCGGAGCGATTGGCATGGACGCATCCGTTTATCGACCCCTCCACTCGGCCATCGAGTGGGGCCCAATGCTCCAGGAACTATCGGCCGAAGAACTGGAACGCGTTCAGATTGATCGGGAAAGGACGCTGAGGTGAGTTGCGCGCGATGGAAGAAGAAGTGTTGCATCTAATTTGGCCCAACCCCCCACCCTTCCATTCAATATTATTAGACGACAACGGCGGGAGACCTCCCGGTGGGCCCCACCAACTGGAAGAAGAAGTGGAGGAGGCCTATCCCTGGCCACCGCCCCCTCCCCCTCCTCCTCGGGCCTTATGTCCCCCTCCACCTCAGGCATCATGTCTCCTGGTCCTGTGACTCGAGGCACTAGCACTGGAGGAGCTGCATCTACCCTCCCAGGTGCTATACGACGCAGTGGCGGTAGTGTTGCTCGGCCATCTACACCTTCCTCCCCATCCCCGTATCCAACTATTCCTACTCCAGGTCTACCCATGACCGAGTCCCGTAGTGCCACCTTCCGGTGTGTTCACTGTGGTATCGGAGGTACTGAAACACCCCTAGCACGACGAGGACCTGACGGGAACATGGTACGTAGCCTTGATGGCGAGGATGAGTATTTAGGAGCCTTGTATCTCATCCCCCCTTCCGTTCTCATTGATAGAGTCTATGCAATGCATGTGGGCTCTTCTGGAAGGCACATGGTGTCTTACCAGAACACCGGACTAACATGTTCAATGTGTAGGACCCATCTCTTTCTATTCCAGTGTGGGAGAGTCCATGAATGGGGAGGGTCAGGTCAGGTGAATGTATCAATGCCTTCTCCCTTTTTGATGTCTGACTTATACTCCCCTCCTAATGTCATGACGACGGAGCAAACAATGAAAATAGAGGGTGAAGAGATAAAGCAAAAAGAGT
Organism: Piptocephalis cylindrospora; assembly: GCA_003614145.1. Classification (NCBI taxonomy): domain Eukaryota; kingdom Fungi; phylum Zoopagomycota; class Zoopagomycetes; order Zoopagales; family Piptocephalidaceae; genus Piptocephalis; species Piptocephalis cylindrospora. The sequence continues at coordinate 9,171 of KZ987935.1, forward strand.
ATGCTATTTGGCAAGATTGACACTCCACATACACGCTCTCTCACGCATGCTACATACAGAAGAGAGGTGTAATGAAGCATCATCATCATCTGATCTTGATCACACATCACTATCCTTTAGGGTAGGAGGAAGGAGATTGACGTGGATGACGGGAGGAGACCGGGTCAAGTCAGGACGGAGGGAGACGAGAATGGAGGAAAATACCGCCAAGCGCTCCTTCCTCACTCCCTCTTCACCCTTTTCAGTGGTCGTGACGGGCCACTCCACATCATGGGCATTGTTCTCGGCATCATAGGCATGAGAGAGGACCTTGCACTTGTCCATGTAAATGCGCTCTTCGATACCATAGGTACGAACAATAAGGGAAAAGGATCGGTCCTTGACTTCAATAATCAGGGCCTCAGCTTGGATCATCCCACTCTCCACATCCTGAGCCAAACGGGAAAGATAATGGCAGAGGTAGAGGTGGATGGATTGGTCCTGGGCACCTTTGGCCCCGTCCTTGCGTTGATTGGCCCGGTGAGCCACTTCACGGACCTCATCATCCTGGAGGTAAAAGGGAATTTGCCCAGGGGAGGAGGAAGGAGAGGATCGTCGGTCCAGGGAGGCCGCTAGCATGCGGTGAACCAGGACATCGGGGTACCGTCGAATGGGGGAAGTAAAGTGGGTGTAGAGGGGAACATTAAGGGCATAGTGCTTAAATTCTTCAAAGGGCATGGCACCAGAGGAGATATACTTGGCGCGATGCATGGCCTTGATACTTAGGACCCGTAGGACCTCCTGGACCTTGGGGTCCGTTGGGGTTGACAGGGAAGCATGGAGGGCGCCAGCTGAAGACACATCCACGGGATGGCCAAGGGCCGCGGCGGTCCGAGAAAACTCGATAAGTCTCCGCTCAATAGGGATTTCGTGCCGTCGAAGGATCGCACGATCCGGGAAGGTTCGACAAATTTGCGAGGCCGCGCTCTGGTTGGCCAAGAGCATGAATTCCTCCACAAGCCAATTGGCCTCCCGGGTCCGGTAGGGCTGACACTCAATAGGCTGGCCCTCCGCATTCAGGGTGAAGGAGAGACGAACATTGTTGGTGGAGAGGGCGCCGTTGTCAAATCTAGCTTTGCGCATCAGACGAGCCAAGTGCTGTAGACCTTGGACATCCTCACACACTTGATCGGCCGTAAAGGAGGAAGGGGAAGGCATCGAGAGATTGGATTTAGCCTTGTCCTTATCCCCATCAATGACACACTGAGCATCCTCATAAGCGAGTCGAGCGCAGCACCGAATGACAGACCGGCCAAAGCGTACACTCTTCACCGAGGCATCCGTAAGGGAAAAGTGCCAGAAGACGGAGAAGGCCAGACGATCTACACCCGGATTCAAACTGCACAACTCCTCACAAAGTAAGGATGGAAGCATAGGGATAACTTGGTCGACGAGATAGGTGGAAGTACTTCTCCTGCCGGCCTCCTCATCTAACGCCGTGTCGGGATGGACGAAATAACTCACATCGGCAATGTGCACTCCAACAAGGGCCTCTCCGCCTGGTAAAAGTTGATAAGAAAGGGCATCATCGAGATCCTTTGCCGATGCTGGATCAATGGTAAAGATTCTCTCAGCCCTTAAATCCCATCGCTTGGCAATTTCTTCAGCCGGGATGACCCAGGGAGTAGAGGGTAGACAGGCCTGGACTTCGGGGGGAAAGGGATCGGATCGAACCCGATTGTTCTCCAGAAGAGCCGAGGTTTCCACCTTCATATCTCCAATAGGGCCTAGGATGGCCCGAAGTTCCCCAGAGGGAGAAGCCCTGTCGGCCTCCCAATCGGTAATCCTTACTAGCACCAGTTGTTGCTGAGGGGAAGCGGTGGAGGAACATAAGGTCTCCTCTACCCCCTGACGAACATCCTTATCCTTGATCCCTTCCGGATAAAGCGGAATCAAGGGAACCCTAGGGTCCATGGGTTTGAACCAAATGATGGAGCATTCGTGAAGCTTGGTGGGCTTCTTGGCCTCAACCCTAGACGAAGAATCCCCTGGTCGAGTGAGGGAGAGAATCCCAGCAAATTCGCGGAACTCACCACCCTGATCGGGCAACGCAACCACCTTGCCCCATTCCAAGGTATCCTTTATTCCTCCCTCTTGTTGCTCCTCTTCCTCTGAAGGGGGCGTAGCAGCCTCGGGGACAATTTCATCCAGAGGCAAGATATTGGACTCCTCTTCCTCTTCTTCCTCTTCTTCCTCTTCTTCCTCCTTGATCTCAGTGGAGGAGGAAGGAGGGATACGGCCATGCTTAATGGCTTGCTGATGATCATTCTTATCCTTGGCGGCCTTGACCTCTTCTAGCTCCTCTCCTTGAAGAATCTGGACCACAACCGTATCTCCCTCGAGGGCTCGATTACGGGCCTTACCGCCCCAGAGAAAGACGTCTTCACGGCCATCGACAGTGACGTAGGACTCGAGACGATTACGTCTATTGATCCGTAGGCTTCCGAGGAGGAGCTTTCCAGTGATCAAACCCATCTTCCACTCCTCCTCTGGGAGGTAAGGGGTAAAGGGATACTTTTTTTCACGTTTCTTCCCCTTCTTCGTTCCCGTCTCCTTTAGGGTTTTTCCCCGTTCACGGGCAGCCATAGCCCGGTTAGAGACCGAAGAGGAAGAGGGATCAACAGTCTTGGCTCTTGACCTTCCTCCACGCCCTTGAATTAATGGAAGCCCCTTATCCGATCCATTCTTGGGATGAAGAGGGGAAAGTGACATCTTTTGAAGGGCCTCAGCTACCCAGTCGGCCGCCACTGGAGCTACCTCTTGGGTGTTTTTACCCAAGGAGGGAGTGGTACCCATACCCTTGGCCAGAGCGGGGTGAGGAGTTACTGTAGGGGTGGGCCGAGTCACGGTAGGTGTAGCCGAGGCCACTGCGGGAGGGGGACGGGCCACTGTGGGAGCGGGACGAGTCACTGCGGGAGCAGTGCGTCGAGCAGGACGACGACTGGGTCGATCATTCAAGTTACTCGGGGGTGGAACAGCCGAGTACATTCCCTTGCCCGAATGGATGCTCCGAGAAGGAATGACGGGTTGGGAGGAGGATAGAGTGGAGTCAAAGGAAATGACTTCCACGTCAGCCTCGGATACTGATCCCGTACTAGTGGAAGGAAAGGCCTGAGCACGGGAGGAGGCAGTAAATGGATTTTTCGTTAAACCGCCTTGTCTAGGGAGGGCGTGTGACTCAAGTGGAAGCGCAGGATTGGGGGAGATAGCGGGGTCAAGGGCCCCTTTAAGGGTGCTTGTATCAGCCTTCTTGCTCTTTGGTCCTTTTTTCCCTTTTTTGTCAATTTTGCGAGGCTTGGAAGAGGATGAAGGAGAGACACTCGACTCGGGATCCAGAGGCGGATCCAAGTCTGACGGAGGAGCGGATGAGGGAGGGGAAGGGGAGGTGGAGGTCCCCTCCGAAGCTGTCATATGGGTAAAGAGAGATGAATAGTTGTAAAGGGAATAATGTGCAGCAATGGTCACCTACCCTTCTTGGAAGAGGCCTTTCCCTTTTTCTTGGTTGCCGGTTTTTTCTTAATCTTCGGAGGAAGGGAAGAATCGTCTTGAGTAAAAGAGTCGGAAGAGTCATGGACGGCAGTAAGGGCGGCTTCCTCGATAGATGGGGCAGACTTGGACTTGACACGCCGTTTCCTCTCCTTCTTTAATTTGTCCTTTTTAGCTTTGACCTTCTTTGTATCTTCCTGACCATCTGAAGTATCGGTAGATGCGGGGACATCGGAGGAGAGGACGGTGGGGGCTCCCCCGGTCTTGGAGCCCTTTGAACGCCCCTTTCCTTTAGAGACTACCTTGGGGGCAGGTGCAGTAATGGGCAAGGGCACTGGAGTGCTTGGTTCTTGATTGTCCATATCGAAATATTGACAATTTCTACCAGAGAAGAGAGTTGAAATGGGCTGGATGGGTGGGTAGGTGGGTGGATGAAACGAGGAAAAGATCAGGAAAACGTACAAGGACGAAGAGGAAGAGGGCGGGTATAGGGAAAAAACGACTTTTATCTGAATAGATAGGTGTAAGTGAGGGAGGGTTGAAGGGGGGAGTGTGTGCGTGTGGGATAGAAGGATCAAGATCTGAGAGTAAAATGAGAGGAGGAAAAGGAAAAGAAAGAAAGAAAGATGGATGGATTGGACACAGGCGGGGCTTCAGGGATAGTGTAGACGCGGAGCTCCCTTTTATATGGATAGCGACCATCTCTCTCATGTGTGTGTGTGTGTGTGTGTGTGTGTGTGTGTGTGTATATATATATGGATGGAGTGTGAGAATTCCCTGAGCCTGCCCTCTGCCCTGCCCTGCCCATCCCCGAGCCGCTTGCTATACACAATGCAGAGGGGACACACATCATCAAGATGCCAAGGTCGTCAGAAAGGAGGGATGGTGAGTCAGGCACATACACGTCTCCCTTGGACATGACAATCCCCTTTGCGCTTACCCCCCCCCCCCCCCCCCCCCCCCCCCCCTTCACTCTCTTCTCCCACCATACCCAACCTACACAACCACTAAAATAAAAAAAAAAACAAATAACAAAATAAACAACAAATAAAACAAAACATCACTACTTCAACAAAGAGAAAAAAAAAAAAAAAAAAAAAAAAAAAAAATATTTTGTTAAAAAAAAAGCCCTGATAAAAAGTGTTCATACCCTATTTACTACATAT
>KZ987936.1:0-13782 GCA_003614145.1 Piptocephalis cylindrospora
GTCATCAGGGGAGTGGGTGGGGAAGAAACGTTCGATAAACTGGTACTCGGAGCAGACATTATCCATGAGGGCGACGTGAAAGCTACGAAAGAGCCTTTCAAAAGTAAAAGTTTGATGGTTTCTCTCAGCAACGTGCAAGATGATAACATCCTCCTCCTGAGGATGGTTGATCAGGGGCTTCATCCTATTTGTCAGGGTAAAGGCTTCAGGGGATGGGGAGGTGGAGGAAGATGAAGAGGAGCCGCCAAAGAAGGAGGATTTGACCTGATCCACCTCCCCGCACATCAAATCGGTCTTGGAAAGCATAGGGGCTTGGTACCGGGAAAGACCCCGGTGGTACCGGTCAAAATGTTCATCATAGAACCAGCGCATGGTGTGCATGAACTCCTGTTCCACCTCTCTCCCTGCCTCCACGTGCCACTTGTGCAGGAAGGCATGGGCAGGCTGAAAGTGCAAGAGGACCGAGTTTTGAATGATGTGAACATTGGTGTTTTTTGCCCGGAATCCTCCAATGATCTCTAGGAAGAAGGATCGAATCCGTCCACAGGCCTGACACGGATGCAATAGGGGAAGATAAGCAGGAGGGGATGCAAATGGGGGGAAAAATAAGGAAAGAAGGATAGACCTACAGAAAGGACTAGTCGGTCCATCTCCACCACAACTTCAGGATAAGAAGCTAGAGATTTTGCTTGGGGCCTTCGACAGAAAGATGCTTGCTTATCTAGGGCGGCCAAGGCCTTGAGATAGGCATCATTTACATCTGACCCAGTGAGCACTCTATAGACAGACAGGTCAGTAAGGAAGATAATTTTGGGAAGGAGGGCAGAGTGAGGCTTACTTGATAGTCTCGGGTTCCAAGAGGATACGGGCAAGAACCTTGTGTAAGGAAGTCTCCAAATCCTATTTGATAGATACGAAAGAGGATGAGAGGGGACAAAGTGTCTTTGCCTTTAAATCTTATTTAGGGAAGACTTACCGTGCGGTTTTCCAGCTTGATGCCCAAAGCGGTGGATGTATCATTGATGTGGCGAATTTCACCGCTGACCTTGGTCAGATCGACTTGGAAGGATAAAAGGGACTTTTCCACCTTTTCCAAAGCTTCGTCGCAATCCTAATGATGATGGTGTTTTGAATAAAGTCAGTGATCGAGATACAAGTCGCACTTCTTACCTCCAGTCCGGAGTAGGCGCTTAAAAGTTGATCTAGTTTGGCATCCTCTGTTGATGGGTAGGGAGTGGTGAGCACACCTAGTCTCGTTATCTTTCAAATCACACTTACTATCAGCTACATAGGCCTCTTCTTCTCTGAGCAAAGTAGATGCCACCTCCTCGGCATGGATCCTCAGGTCGGTTTCCTAGGGGATGGGGAGCAGAAGATGAGGAGGGGAGTGATACGGTGCACCACTGCCTCCACTTACCTGGGATTGAGCTGATGTGACCATGATCGGCAAAAACAAGAGTGAGAAAAAGCGCTAGTACAGAGACAGATGGAATTGAAGTAAGATCAAGAGTAGAGATTCGCGTTTTTAGAATGATGATGACAGTGATGACTAGGAAGTGTTCGTTGAGAATGTCTTCAGACCGCAGGAAGATCCTAGACCACCATAACAACATCACAGTGCGGAGCCTTAACCTTCCTAACTGATAAGCAACCAATGACTCGTCCATAAACTCCATGTCACGTGATATGAAGAAGGATAAATTATTGTTGTGGCTTTGGTCAAATATCTCAATTTCCTTCATAAGCCTGGGGCTGGGATGGAGCCAGCCTCAGGACACAATCCGATTTCCTCCGCTGGTGGGTGCGAGCTACTTGAGCTGTAGGGTAATGTGCCATGCAAGGAGTGCTAGCTCCCTCACTCCTCAGTACCTATTAATAGAACAATCTCTCCTCCTCAGAGCCCTATAGACATTCACCCCTGACAGTAGCGCGTTGCAAATCCTCCCCTGACAGCACCTTGGGTGGTTAAACATGGGCGCGAAGAAATACGCGGATGGTGCTGGAAGCATAATCACACACACATAAATGACAGATGGGGATGCCTTGGCAAGGAGCAGTTGGTGGACAGGGGCAGGTGTTCAAGGTATAAAGGCAGTGAAGGAGGGAGGGCGGCACATATCTCAGCAGCTCCTTTCTCATTCACCGCTCCCTTCTCCCTCTCGTCATCCCAAGTGCATGCTTTTTGCTCCTCGGACCACTTACTTCCTCGCCCCATCTACATTTTTCCGACCACTTTTCCGACCCTTAACTCACTCTTCTTCCTCCTTCCGAGGCCTTGTTCCGCGTCGCTCCCCCTTCGCCACCACTACTTTGACCATGTCTACCACTGGGCCTACCTATAAGCCTCACGTCGTCGGTGCCCCCTTTTCCCTGGAGCACCGCGTCTATATTGGTAAGTTGTCTCCCCATGGGAGATGGAGAGAGACCTGGTTATGCAACCTCCTGGTAGCCCCTCTAAACCCATCCACTCACGCCTGATTTATCTCATTATCAGAATCGGACGGAAAGATCGTATCCCCTTTCCACGACATCCCCCTGTTTGCCAATGATCGCAAGACCGTGTACAACATGGTCGTGGAGATCCCCAGGTGGTCCAACGCCAAGCTGGAGATCAGCAAGGAGGAGTCATTTAACCCCATCCTTCAAGATACCAAGAAGGGCAAGCTCCGGTTCGTTCGGAACTGCTTCCCCCACCACGGGTACATCTGGAACTATGGTGCCCTCCCCCAGACCTGGGAGGATCCCAATGCCCTGAACGCTGATACCAAGGCCAAGGGTGATAATGACCCGATTGATGTGTGTGAGATCGGCGAGCAAGTCGGGTACACTGGCCAGGTAAAGCAGGTTAAGATCCTCGGTGTCATGGCTCTCCTGGATGAAGGGGAGACTGACTGGAAGCTCCTGGCCATCGACATCAATGATCCTCTGGCGGCCAAGCTTAACGATATTGAAGATGTGGAGAGGCACCTCCCCGGCCTGATCCGCGCCACCAACGAATGGTTCCGCATCTACAAGATCCCCGATGGCAAGCCCGAGAACCAGTTCGCCTTTAGCGGTGAGGCCCGTAACCGCAAGTACGCCGTTGAGGTCATCCAGGAGACTCATGAGGCCTGGAAGACTCTCATCAGCGGCCAGGATGAGTCAGCCGAGGCCAAGGCCCTTGCCCTCACCAACACTGATGTCGTCGGCAGCCCTTCCCACGTTTCCACCGAGGATCCCGCCTATAAGGCACTTCCCGAGGCCGATCCCAAGCCTGCCAACCCTGTGGACCCCTCCATTGACAAGTGGTTCTTCATCTCTGGGGCCAACCTTTAAGTCTTGATAAAGTGCGTCGCTTGATCCTTTACCTTTCCCCAAAGAAGACAATAAATGCAGTTTCTTTCGATGGTGCATTCGATAGATGTGTCATGTCATGGGCTACTGCTGAATTCAACGATGCATGAGTAGTAGCAAAAGAAGATCAATACGTTCCCCTCACTCTAAGAAAAAGACCTCTTGTATTTCACCCCCATCTATCCCCCCTTTTCAGTTACTGCTCTACACAGAACAACTAGCATGGAGGACACACGCACACATCAGTACCGTTGGTAACGTCGTCGACGCTCCCGGGCCTCCTCTCGTGTTGCTCCTCGAAGGGCCCCATCGGTCTCGCGCACCAGAACCGAGGTATTATCGGGGGTGTGTCGACCGAAATCAGTAAAAGAAAAGGCCCAACGAGAGGGCTTATCCTGTGGGGTCTCTGGGGCCTTCTGGAGGACAACAGGCTCATCCTTAGATGAGGACTTGGCCTGGGTAGAGGAAAGAGAAGGAATTGTTTTGGAGGGCGCTGGCCTCCCGAGAATTTTAGCAGCCTCTTCTGGAGTCATGTGGGATCCTTCGGGGATAATGGCAAACCGAGGACTCTTCACCGAGGGAACATTTTCCACCACGGCTTCCACAGAGCTCTCAGAGTTTTCAGGTACTCCAAGCATCTGCGCCATTCCCGTCGCATACTTCATTTGAAGAGGCTTTCCCTATATGAAAATAAAGGGAGAGGGAGAGAAATGAGAAAACATACGAGGAAAGGGGAGGGAGGCGAGTATTGCGTTCTTTCTGTACAAGCTTACCTCCTTCAACATCTGATGCTCCCGGGCCTTGAGTTTGCTGATGGCCTCCAACCTCTGAAGAGAAACCTTATGCTCAATGGCCAATCGACGGAGTGGAGTACTCTCTGCCTTAACGGCCAAGGTGTCTTTGATGGCCTCAGACAGGGGAGGGACTGGGCGAAAGGCAGGGTTCATGGGGAAGGGGAAATTTCCATTCTAACCAACGAAGGGAACAGGGTCAGTATAGGTGGGGCTTTTTCTCGCCGATCGAAGTGGCTGTGTATAGGAAAATGGCGGATACAACGCGGAGATGTGGTAGAGACAGTCCTTATGGGGATGGTCTTCCATGCTCGACGCGCCTCGCCCCAAATTCAGAGTTTCGCCCTGTCCCTGTTCTTCTTACCCGATCGACACCCAGAAAATTTTGCTTGTTCTGCGTCACGCCACGGTACTTTGCTCCTTCGCGCCTGAACCATACCTGGGTCTTGGAGAGGCGACGGATCCGCATACTTGAATAAAATGATGGGAGGGAAAGATGGATAGCGAGGAGAAAGAAGAGGTCGACACAAGCGAGTCAATCGCACTGAAAAATGTATCTTCTAGTCATTCCCGTTACCTTTCCGCGTTGTCTTGCCCTCCCCACTCTGAAGGTTGCTTTTTTGTGAACGGGAGAGACAGAGCTCCAGTTCCACTCTCCTCGAAACCCCCCCCTCTATCTATGCTGTGGTATTCTAAGATAGAGAGAGAGGCAATGTACTGGCCAAAAAAACACCACCGAATTTGAGATATTATGAAATTACGGAAAATATAGCACACACTAGAGGCCCCCTTGTATCCCATTGGAGGTCCAGATCATTTGGATTTATCGTCAACAACATTTCTAAGGCGGGTTGGAGAAAGAATGGAGGCTGGAATCTGAAGGATGGGTCCAAGGATTTTCCAGACCCTGATACTCCTGCCAAGAAAAACACTTCCCTCCTGCAAATGGGATACGGGTCAATATCTTCATTATCGAGGCTGGCCAAGGCTCAACGGACCTGTAGATGCCAAGACATTGTATCATCCAAAAAAGGCCTCCATCTTGGTACCAAAGATGGCATCATCATTATCATCGTCATCATCAAGGGTTTGGTCGGGAATATTCCATCCGGTTCTACCTCCAAAAATCTAATCTATGTTATGGACCTTTCATCAAGGTGCCCTATGGACGACTCAGTCCCTTTCCTTCCGTGGTACCTCTCTTATGTGCCCAAGATGTGGTGAAGAAGAAGAGATAATAGGGCATCGATTCCTTGAATGTCCGACCCCCCAGGCTCTTTGGTCCTATATGTACCATCATTTGATGGAAGGACAAAGAGGAGATGAATGGGGGGATGTGGTCTTATCACTTGATAATATAACCATTTTATTTTCCCCAGTGGGGTAGGCAGATGGGCATCCGAACACAGTGTCTGCTAGTATAGCTGGCATGTGTGGTACCAGGAGCACTATGCTCCCGACGCGTACCCTATGTTGTTAAAGAATAGGCTAACCTTTAGAATAGGTGGTCCACGATCCAATGTTCTAATATGTACCATTAGATAACCCTCGGAGCACTGATTACGAATAGGTAAGTTATTAGTGCCGGACGTTATTATTTTTTGTTCTATTAATTAGTTTCCTAAGTATGTAAATATTCCTTTAAAAATCAGAAATTAAATTATTTAGGGTTTTTTACGAAATTTTCTTTGAGGATGGATATCTTCAATATTTGAAAAAGGAATAAAAGGTAAGTAAAAGTGTATCAAGCACTCCTAATACGCAGTGTCGCGGAGAGCAACTAAGAAAGCCTCCCATAGGCCTTTGGCATTGTCATGCCTCCAGATCTGTAACAAGGCAACAGGGGATCAAATTTAGTATAGGGGACACCTCGATATCACATGACTACTAAGCTCCTATTGGCTGATATTTACACTCCGCATTTGCAGCGTGCTCATCTACTATTGGCTAGAGCTTCGTTGATATATCTAATCTCCCCACGAAAATACGGCTGAACTTTAATATAGGGGGCACCTTTTTAAATGCGTGCTGCTCGCTCTATGAAAGGCGCAGCGCAATGCTTCTTTGTACGTTCGGTAGCCTGCTTTTTTTTCCTTTCCCAATGTTTCCTACCGCTCCTTCCCTTTCCAACCTTTTTTCCTCTGAGGAAGTGTGCATCCTCTTCCTTCTTAAGCATGGCATTTTGTATGACCATCCCCCCTGCCCTGCTTGTGAGGGGCCAACAGTAAGGCATGGAAAACGCTATATCTTTTGGAGGAAGGCCTGTCGGAAGATTTCCCTGTTTAGGGGCTCTTTCTTCGCCAAGGGTAAACTTCCAGTCAACAAGGCTGTAATGATGGCATCATTACAAGGAAACTCTGATCACGAGTTCCCTCCTTTTAATCTATCGTGGAGCTCCGAACACGGGTCCCATTCTTTAATCTATCGAGGACACGGGACCCGACTTTTAATCTATCGAGGACATGGGTCCTGTTCTTTAATCTATCGGGGACACGGGTCCCCTTCGATAGATTAAATCAGTCCTCTTCCCCCCCTTTTCTTTTCCCCCCTTTCTCGTTTCCTTCAGCTACAAAAGGAGGCTCTTTTGACCCTCTTTCCCCCAGACTTTGGAATAGAGGCCCTTTCGCTAGCTTCTTCCCTGTCCCCCTGTTTCCTCCTGTCTCCTTGTTTCTGCCCCTGTTATACTTGTAGAGGATGCGGGCATCGTATTCCTGGAGAAGCTCGGACCATTGGGCTTGGCGGCGGGACAAGTTGAGCTGGCCTTGGAAAAGCTGGAGGGTTCGGTGATCGGTATGAGCCTCGAAGGGCGTAAGGGGTTTACCTCCACCGCACTCTCTCCACCCCTACCTCATGCCCCACTGGTCCCCCCCCCTCTTGGCATCCCCCCCCCCCTGCTCCCACTCCCCAACTCCGACCCTCACCTCCCACTGGTTTCCTTCTGGGCATTGTTCTCCCCTCACCCCCCCAAGCTCCGACCCTCCGGCCCCATGATTCCCTCCTCTTTCCTTGGTTCCACAAGCGCCAAGCTGAGTCGGGATAGGTCCTCCCTGGCTCATCCCTCGCCAATTCCCTACTCCCCCCTCTCTCTGAATTCCTTCTCCACAAATATAAGAAGCCCCCTGTTCTTTCCATTTTTCACCCTCACCAGAAATACAACATCCTTTACCTGACTTCTCTGCCTTCTCTTACTTGTTTCTTTTGCCCCTTCATAACATCCCTCTGTTACATTTCCTCTCCCGGGCCTTTCTTCATCCTTCAGTAACAATAAACATGGTTCGTACCAAACAAACTGCCCGCAAGTGCATTAGTGGTAAAGTTCCCCGTAAGCAGCTTCCCTCCAAGGCTGCCCGCAAGTCTGCCCCCCCCACCGGGGGAGTCAAGAAGCCCCACCGGTATCGGCCTGGTACCGTCGCTCTTCGTGAGGTCCGTCGCTACCAGAAGTCCACTGAGCTTCTCATCCGTAAGCTCCCCTTCCAGCGTCTCGTCCGTGAAATCGCCCAGGACTTCAAGGCCAATCTTCGCTTCCAGTCCTCCGCCATCGGCGCCCTTCAGGAAGCCTCTGAGGCTTACCTTGTCTCCCTCTTTGAGGACACCAACCTGGCTGCCATCCACGCCAAGCGTGTCACCATCCAGCCCAAGGACATCCAGCTTGCCCGCCGTCTCCGTGGCGGGCACTCCTAATTGAACGGGGTATATTTATGAGGGGGATGAAGTGGAAGGAGAGGGCTTGCAGTATGACTTTGGTCGTCCCGCCTTTCCTCCCTCTCTCCCTCCCCCCTTGTCCGTCATTCTTTCCTTGACCCGGAGAGAGGAATAGGATATGACCGGGAGTGGGATTGGTTCAATGAGAGACTGCCACACCTCATGCCTCTTCCTGTCCGTTATCTGTCAATTTGGCTGTAGTATACACACGCACATGCTCGTTCCTCTTATAAATGGGAGGAAATGATACATTTCGCTGTTTAGTAGTAAGTGGGAGCAAATGATGAGTAACTGAGAGTGGGACGATAATTATGGTAGGGTGATTATGGTATGGTAGGGTCAAGCGATGGGGAGCGCTCAGTCAGTGAATACTCATATAAGCACGGCCTTTCCCTATTCACTTGTAATGATCTAAAGATGATGGTGATGGTATAGCTATAACCATATTTATTTCCCCGTGTAGGGTTGGTTAGAGGGCACCCGAACACATTGACTGCCTTTACTTAAGCCGGCATGCGCGGTACTAGGGACAGGGTCCCCAGCGCGTACCTTATGATCTGAAGAAAAGAGTAGAATGTCAAAAGCTCTTCCTTCTTCGTAAAAGCTCAAGTCAATGATGTTCGTATCGCTCTAAAGCAAATATTGGCCATAATGAATTGGGATATTTCACTGATCGAGAGTATGGATGAAAGATTGAAACAAAGTGAGATATATCTGTTGATAATTTACCCAGCGCTTTCTCACAGCTCCAAATCCCCAAGTTCAAGCCATGACCATGACTCTCAGGATACACAATGGTACCATTGACACCCACTGATATGTATATAGACTAAACTATCCCATTCTTCCTACATGACGCGAAAAAAAGGAACAATCATAAAGAGCCAGTCGTTGTTCTAATCATCAACATTTATCAAGGTTCACTTGGCCATGCATGTCTTCTTTTACCATTTGGATTTGAGAGCATGCCAAGCTAGAGTCCAAGGAAAACGGATCGTCAGTTATCCTCCATCCTTCCCCTCCTAACAACGCAGTTGACTTACCCCAAAAGACAAATTTCCTTCCGAGCCACCGGGAAAAGAAAGGGACGAGTACCACCGACACCAATGCCTGGATCTGTCTCAAGTCTTCATGCCACTGAGCTGCCAAGCTATCCTCCTCCTCCTCCTCCTCTTCGTCAGATACGTCCCAGTATCCGTCCAGGTCGGTGTTTGTGGGGTCCACAGGGTCATTCTCTTGTAAACCTAGGGTATTCCGTCTTATTCGGTCAGAGGCCGTTTCCCTGGGCAAGTAGTACATTATAATATCAGGCGGGGATAGAGAAGGATGGAGCGGGAGACATGGGATGGTGAGAAGAGAGGAGAGGAGTTCACGCCCTCACCCTACACTTCCAAGGAGTAACTACTGCTCCACCCACCAACTCAGCCCTGACACATCCCTATAGGGAAAGTGGGATAACTTTCATCTTGAATGCCATAAGAACTAGCTAATTACTAGAATGGGCAATGGTTGATAAACACATCCTTCTATTACTCAATGAGGATCATACGGGTTACGGCAAAAAGCGACATCACAGCTAACGATATATTAGATGTATATAAAAAAAAGGAGCAAAGGACAGGCCTATTCCTCTCTATAACCGCAGCTCTCCAATCTCGTCCAAGGATCCATTATCTACCGTCCAGTCCGATGTCGGGTGAATCGGTTGGTGGATATGGCGCGGGAAAGGACACCAGAACCACCATTTCCAGTGGAAGAGGGGCTAGAGGGAACCTCCTGGACCATACGGGCTGCAGGAAGGACCGGGGCGGATTCTTTAAGACATACCATCTGGAAGATATGCTGGTATTCGGAGAGAGCGGGATTTGATCCGGGCACCACCTGGGTGGCCACACCATGGATGGCATCGGTATGGGTGGAGAGAGAGCGTAGTGAACCCATGGGAATAATTTGTTCCAGAGCGCCCGTCTCCACGTGACGGACTTCGATAAAGGATGGGTCAAATGCTAGGACATACGGGTACCGGATGGCTATGGAATGTGGAAGAGGAATGTGAGTGGAGAGGGGAGAAGGAGGAAAAAGGAGAAAGGGGGAAGGATAGACTTACCAAAGGAATCCGGGTGTCCCTCCCAATAGACCAACCAATGCGTCCTCGCCCTTCTACCCAGTCGGTTAACATAAAACGCGAATTCTAAGGAGTTGAGAGAGAGAGAGAGAAGGAGAGGTGAGATACGCTGCCCGCGTCCAAATCCCCCCTTCTACCCCAAGCAAGGACACACTTACCATCATAGCAAAGGAGGAAGTCGCCATTCATCAACCGATACATGGAGACAGGTCGGACATTCTCGCGCTTCAACACAAAGTTCAGCGATTCATCAGCAGGGTCCAGGAGACCCTGAGTGTTGAGCGACTCCAATTCAACCATCTCAAAGCCTTTAGTGCATCCGACACACAACATCCGGGAAAGGAAGTGGATCGAGTTGCACTCAGCAGGGATGTAAAAGTCCTCAAAGGCCTTGACCAGGGCCTCGGACTTACCGGAACCTCCGAGGAGTGATCCAAACATTTTCTTCCTACCACCGGTACTCCCAGACACTGGTTCAAGCGTACGGATAACAGTAGAGTTGAACCCCGACGACTTGACCACACATACCAGAGTTCTTCCAAGACAGACCCCCATCTTGAAGAAGGAAACGTGCGAAGCCACCTTCCGGCCCTTATCCACAGCCGATTCTTCAGAGTGATAATGACCACCTCCTCCATGATAGGAGGATAGGGAGGACCGGGATTCAGAGGCGCTCCCACCCGACTCGAGTACTTCCAATGGATAGGCCATCAGAAGTCTGTGTCTCTCCATATGCACCAAGAGAAGAGAGTAAGCCTCAAGGACCTCGACACGTACTACCCGATCCACCGGGAGAACTCGACGAATCCGATGAAGTCGACCTTCAGACACCTCCCCCACATACACTCCATCATCCACCCCCAGGACCATACGACGACCTCCATCAATCATGGAGGAGCACTGAACGCGATTCCCGAGCCTAAAGGCATCCAAGCTAAGGGACCGAGCAGCAAAGACCTGTCTAGCCTGAGTAATTTTGGCCCTCTGGGCCTCCAAGGCCTCCCGCCATTGCCGACGATCTGAGGCAGTGGGGGCGTAAAGGATATGGACGGTGCCAGAACGGCCTAGGTGGGTGAGGACCAGAGGGTATCCAAGCTTGTCCGAACCCCCACCTCCCAATCCTACACCTCCGGCCACCCTAGGTGAAGGTAGTGGTGAAGGCCCATGGTTCTGGGATGGAGTGCCGAGAGGGGATGAGGTGGAGGTAGAGGAGGTGGAAGGGGGACCATTTGATCCATCCGAGGAGGTACGTGAAGAGAGAGGACCATGTCGACCTGAAAAGATGGACGAGGCCCTACGGGTGGCTGTCCGCCTTACTCCACTGCCAATCCCAGTGGAAGAGGAGGAGCCCTGGCCTGTAGGATCATTGGGATCGGTAGAGGAACCACCCCCAACAACCAGGGGATTAACCCCGCCAATCCCTCCGGCCCCGGCAATTCCAGCAGCATCAAACCCCTCCTCAGGGATCTCCAAGGATAACATCTCCAGCGGGATGGGCCTCTTGTGAATCTTGTACTCAGTACGAGTCCTGACCCGAACTTGAGGCTCGGCATGAGAGGCACCAGTGGTATCAAGGAAACCCCCTCCAGCGCCATCTTCGGAGAGATGATGCTGATGATGATTATGTACAGAAGGGGTGGTGGCAGTGGGGGTGGGGACGGTAGGGTCGGAACCATCTCCAGTGGAAGGATGCCCAAGACCATCCTCCCCAGCCTCATGATGGGAGGTGAGGTCATCCCCGGGATTGGTGCCCCCACCTCCGACGAGGACCTTACGCTTGACCGTTTTCTTCTTGGTAATGAGAAGCATGTGATCGAGGAGGAAGACAATGTACGGGACACTATCAGTGCCTGACCTCTTCTTCAAAACACCCTCCTTGATGAGGTCACGTTCAGAGGAAAGAAGATCTAGCTCCCTGACCATACTCTCCCCACCACCAGCACCACCGGTAGCTCCAGGACCAATCCTACCATTGTCCATTCCAGAGGGATGAGTCAAAGTAAGGGTACTGGTGATAGAGGAAGATGGCCCATGACCCATGGGATGAGGGCTGGACGCAGGGGCAGTGGAGGGAGAAGGAGAAGGAGAGGGATACGTGGGGGAAGTCGAGGCAATGGAGGGTTGATAGGCAGTAGAGGGGTGAGCCTGACCCTCCGCTCCCTCCCCACCAAACCCGTACACCTGACCCAGGGGATAGGAGGGGACAGGGGGCGTGGAGGAGGGGAGGGTGGGGCCGAGGGGGCCGATGGGGCCTGCAGGCCCCACTAGACCATCGGAAAGTTCCATCAACCGGATCCGAGAGTGTGCCTTACCCGTAGCAGCATTCATCCTGGCTAACAAGGCCTTGAGGGTGACACTAGCCTCCTCCAAATCTTGCTTATCCTCGTCATTGCCCTGGGTACATTTAACTATCTCCCGAACAAGCAAGGGCCATCGGGCCAGACGAGTTGTTGGGCGACCTAGGAAGGATTGAATGGGAAGTTTCCTAGATTCGGGGAGTCGTTCTCTGGACTCAAAGAACTTGGCCAAGGGCCTATTCCTGGCCAGTTCCTGATCCAGCCTGTGCTTGGCATAAGGCTGTCGACCGCCGTACTGGACAAAGGGTTCAAAGTCGGCCTGGGCATGGGAAAGAAGAATGTCTCCAATACCCCGGACGACTGAGGCTTCCTCCTGACGACGTTGTAAGGCTGAGGAGAGACGGGACGAGGAGCGGATGACCTCGGAGATATTACCAAAGACCTCATGAATAAATGCATCTCTCCGGGCGGAATCAGCAAATAGGGGGGTGGTACCCAGGCCAGGGAGGGAGGGAGGACCAAGGCCAGGGGAAGAGGAGCCGAGACCGACGATCCCGGTCAACTCACCCTTAACGGCGCCGGGAGCCCTAAGGGGGGCAATGTAGAGCTTTTCGAGGATGGTAAGATCCCGACAAAAGTCCTTCTCGGTGTAGATGGTCTCGAAGAGGACTTCTTGTCGCTTCTTCTCCTCATTCGGAGTAGCTTCAACAATGTGTTTGGGGACAGAGGTAGACCAAAGGGGCTGTTGTTGATCCTGATCCTCCAGGGCTACAGCGGCAGCTGTAGCAGTAGCCATGGTGGCGGAACCAACGGCCATGGATCCGGGGACGGTGAGAACATTGGGGGTTGAGGGACTGGAAGGGCTTGGACGGGAGGAGGCGGGGATATCACCCTGACCCTTGCTCATGGAGGATGGGGCATTGGGGGTGGCAGTGGTGGCGGAAGGGGTGGTGGGGGAGGAAGAAGAAGAAGGTGGAAGGCCGGTAGTTTTGGAAATAACGGAGCCCTGGGTGGGGGAGGGACCATAGAGCATGGAGTGTCTGGAGGCAGCGGCAGCAAGGGCCAACCTAGCCTGTTGCTCCAATCGACGAGGACAGGCAATAGAGTAACACAGATGATGACGGGTGCAAGTGGGGGAGTAACAATCGGCCAGGAGGGTAAAGACACCCTGAGGCAGGGGGATACCACGGTGGGAATGGGCGCCTGAATCCACACCCAAAAGGGAGGGTTCCCCCATTCCATCTTCTCCCTCCAATTCTACCTCCTCCTCTTCCTCTTCTTCCTCCTCCTCCTCCTCTTCATCTTCCTCTTCCTCTTCCTCCTCCTCCTCTTCCACAACGCCATCCTGTATCCCCTCCAGCTCCGAGTCAGTAGTGGGAACGGCGATGGTGGTAGCGGTATTAGCGGTAGCGGTTGTGGTGGCAGAGGAGGTGGAAGCCCGTCGACCCATTCGTTCAGACCGAGGGCCGGTACCCCGCCTGGGCCGAGTACGTCCCTTTCCCTTGGACAAAGCCCTATCACGTAACTTTTGCTT
>KZ987937.1:0-13763 GCA_003614145.1 Piptocephalis cylindrospora
CGAAGTGGCGCTGCATGCTGCCCAAGTGGATGTGAATGCCGATGGGGCCGCTCGCCCTGGCCGCGTTTTTGTGGGGGATGTGGGGGTTGTTCTGTTGTGTTGGGTGGTGGGGGGGGGGGGGGGGAGGGGGTTTAGATTAATATCCACAGTATTCATTCATTCCCATATCCATCCAAAAATAACATTACCTGAATCCTGGGTCCGCTTCTCCATGGGAGGTCAAGTATGGGGTGGAGAGAATTGTCCCACATTCCCTGTTCAAGAGAAGGACTGTAGCCTTGTTGGCCAAAAAGAATATTCCTGCATCTCCCGTGCATCTAGCACCAAAACGAAAGGGAAGAAAGTAAGGCATCATGCAAAAGGAACGGCCCTCCTCTTTCAAAAAAAAAGCCATCCAAAACCTACCTCATGTAATGCTGCGTACACTCTCCGACATCATTGCGCATACAGCAAAAGCTCTGACTACATAGGATGGCCCCACATGCAAGACACACTGCTGGCTCTGAGGGCACTTTGTGGCATCTAGGACACCGTCGTCGCGCATACCGGAAGAGCGTATCCAGACGATGCGTTAGACGGATAAGGCCAATGGGGGCGGGATCAGGTAGGTTTATCCGGCTTGCCAAGGTCGGTGGAGGTAACGGGGGATTTTGATTTCCGTAGACCCGAAGATGCGTCAAGCATATGGCATGCATAACATAGTGAAGTCCTGGGTATGCGTCAGACTCGGGCCCATTTTTGCCTAAAGGAGGGAAGAGTCCATCCAGGCTCTGAGGAAGGCCGAGCCACGCGAGCATACGGTCCATCTCGCCCTTTGACCCTCCCTCCCCCTCCGCCTCCCATTCTAACCCATAGCGTACTTGCATAAACAGAACCATTCGACGAAGCAATACCCCAAGGAAGGACCAGACAAGACGACAGGCGCGTGTAGTCAACAGGGCTTTCCGTACCTCTTTGGGGAATCGAATTTCAGGGCCATACCATTGTATGAGCCTGTCTACCAACCGCTTCATTCCACCCCGGTACGCTTCATGATCTGGCTCCTCTGGGGCCATCCAAGAAAACTTGACGCTCGAAGAACCTGTCCCGTCCAACTCTTGCATCTGTCGAAGATCCACCTGAGTGATTAAATGAAGGATGACCCTGGTCGCCTCCATGGCCCAAAGTCTCGGAAGATAATCGGATAGAGGAAGTCCTCGAGTTTCCTGATCCGTCGCGCAAGGAAGCCAGGGCCATGTCCAGACGGAAAGTTCTACCAGTATCTGCAATGGGGGGTACTCGAGTATCGATCTCAGATCATACCATAACCCCATCCCAGCCTCGAGGGCACGACCCCGGAGTTGAAGGCCCCCACTAGCATCCATCAGGTAGTCTCCCGCCGAAGTCACCACCATCTCCGAGAGGCCTCGAAGGAAGGTAAGTCTGGTCTGTGTCACCGCTTGACTCTCCTTACTCCGGCTTCTCTGGATGATCTCCTCCTCAGCTAATGTTGCCGTTAGCGTATGACACAGAAGATCCGCTCCCCCCAGCTTCGTTTCGACTCGCGGTATCCCTGCTACATCAAATTTCCACTCCCTCCATAGACGACGAGCCTGCTGGGCCACATCTGAGGCCCCCCGTACGCACCAAGACCGCTTCCGCTCCGCCTTTTTCCCACGGGACATCCGTTGAGCCAGTGAAATACTGGTTAGTCGAATGATAGGTTGTCCATCCAGTCGAGCGTGTGTCATGAACGGTTCCGGAGGGGATCCGTCCTCCTCTTCTTCACCTTCACTTTCCCCTTCCTCCTCTCCCTCTTCTTCTCCCGTGCCCGTCTCTCCAGGGCTTTCATTGGTTCTATCTCCACCCTCCCTCGAGGAGGGGCTTTTAGCAGTAGTTCCCGACAACATGAAGGCTTCTCCCTCCTGTTGCATACGTTTATCTACAGAAATTGGATATGGGGTCAGGAAGAAGACGCGTGATTCCTTGGACCTTTCAAAGTTTCTAGACCCTCTCAATTCCACTCGTTCTGTTGACCGGTCTTCCACGTTGCGCAAAGAGGACATAGGGATCAGAGCGTTACCCAAGGCCTTACACAAGGGACAGAGAAATTCTCCGCGCTCGACGCTTTCTGGTTGTCGACGCGTCGGCTGTCCCATATGCCTAGACCGAATGGAGTTGTAATAGCCCTGAAGACAATCGGCGTGAATGAGGTGCCCACAGGAGGTCCAAGTCATGGCTACTTCGCTCTTGAACTTCTTGGGGCTTTCAGGGAAACCCTCATCCTGCATAGGACGGGTGTGGGTCATTCCGTCCATTAATTGGGCTACATACTCCTGATCATCCAGTCGGGCCGAGTGCTGGTGCGTAGATGTTTGTAGAAAAGCTAGCATACCATAACCTCTTTCTCCGGATGTACTCTCTTCATCAGTGCCTGAGGCGCTGGTTCCAGTGGTCCCAAGTTCATCTTGGCACACAATACAGGTACCTTTGGGGTATTCCCAGGGAGGATGATGTGATTTGGCCGAGTCCTCCCCATCCATTCCTTCCCCATCCCCTTCTTCTTCTTCTTCTTCTTCAAGCCATTCGGAGTGGTTGACCATAAAGGCCTGCTGTGCCTTTGCGAAATCGGCCATCATCCGTGCCTGTCTTTCCTTGGCTTCCCTTTTTCGCCTTTCCTCCTTACTTTCCTCACTCCCATCCTGATCACTGGGGCACGTAGCCTCCTGCGCCTGCTCAGCCTCCCGCTCCTCTGCCTCTCGCCTTCGCCTCAAATCCTCCTTCCAGTCATCCCCAGTCACACTATCCACTGTAGCAAGGATAATAGACACGTTCTCCTCAAGAACTCCTGCAACCCTAGAAGGAGCCTGGCTCCCAGCGGCGGTGGACTTGGAACGATGGGAACATTCCCGTTGGATAATCCACTCCTTGAGTAAGTGGTAAAGAGTTGTTCGTTCTCCGGATAAAGAAAGGTTCGTGTCATGTAATGCCCAAGAGAAGGACTCCTTGCACATAGAAAGGCCGAGGAGGAGGAGGTGCAAGCCCATCTCTCGAACTCCTCCCCCACTACCTCCACCTACCTCCCCCTCCTCATCTTCCTCATCCGTGTCAGTATCACCCCCTCGAACCGTAACCATGGCATCATCCCCAGCTCTTGTTGTCCTGGTCGTGGCTCTTGTCATAGGGTCATCAGCCATGGTTATGACTTCATCCTCCTCCTCCTCACTCCCCACACCCTCTTCTTCGCCTTCCTTGCTCAAAGACCAGACCTTGCAGACGAGCAGGAGCATCATCTCTCCTGACTCGTCCTTATATAGCCTCTCCGCATACCCATGATAAGGGGAGGAGGGGGGGATGGGAATAAGATGAGGGAGACGAGAGGTAAGATCAGTAGTCTTTGCCTGATGTTTCCGCTTCCACTCTAAGAGTTCAGCCCGCATATTCCGAGAATAGTGAACCCAATAAGGATCCACTTGGTCCACCCACTGATCCTCTTCATTCAACCTCCATCGTTCCGGCCCTTCCCCCTCCCCAGTACAAGAGGCAACACGAGACATAACCTGCTCCAGGACACGGGAGCGACCAATGGACTCGGGCAGCCGGTACATCACCTCGGTATATGGCGCAGGAAGGGCGGTAGCGTGGATAAGGGCCCGCTCCACTCGACGATCCTCATCCCACCCGGCCAAATGAGGTCTTTCCTTGATAGTGAGGATGATCAAATAAAGGAGCTCCTCCAACATGTGACGGAATTGTCGTTCATCATATCCCGTGCCCCGACATCCTTCCTCTTGGTTTTCCGAATCCTCATCCATGCGGGTATCATCGTCCCCCTCACCTTCACTTTTCAGAACCAACCCACGTTTCCACCAGCCCAGAAGACCAAAGCGATCCACAAGCGTCAGAAGCCACACAGAGGGGAGCTCGACGTAGCCCAGGAATGTCTGGATCAACAGGAGATCGGCACACTGGGTGTGTTCCCGGAGTGAGACACTACGGTAAAGATGAGCCTGCCTACGGACCCCGTACCCATTACGGACCCATAAACCAGCCCCAACCTGCGATAGCCAGACCCAAGTGCGCAGAGGATAATCAAAAATACCATGCCATTGGTGATCATACAATTGACCTTCCTGTGCACTGACATTCTTGGTATTTGTAGGGGAGAGGCCCTCAGGGTAGGTCAGATATTTTCCGAGAGCTTGACGCAGACTCTGACCTAAAAGTGGATCATGAGGATCCTCGTTCGTGGTGCATGTCTCCGATTGGCCTACAGCCTGGGCGGCCCAGTACTTTATACATTCGGAGAGTAGCCAATGCAGGGGAAGGTGTACAGACACCATTTGGGACATGACGGAAAATGATACCACCTGGGAAAGCCTAGGGATGGTATTGGAGCGAGGTGTGTGGAAGCGGACGACCCCTTCGAACTTTTCATGCTCTTCCTTGGTCCCTTCTTCCTCCTCTTCACCCTCTCTCTCCTTCTCCGCACCTTTCTCCACTGAATCCACCCACTCAACTAGCTTACCGGAGATGTAGGGAAGACCGACAATTCCGAGGGCCTCACCAAAGGCCTCTACCACCTGGGTAAGCTGCATGGTAAGACCAAAAGCGGGGGCCCATCCCTCACTTTCAAACTCCACGTGCTGTCCTACCACCCGGACTTGACCATCCATGCCCTGGAAAGCGAGTAGAAGATGGGTAAGTCGGATGGCACGGGCGTCTAGGGTGGATCCGGACTTCCCCCCAAGAACCGCCGCCCTAGCCAGCGGCCCGCCCAAAAGAAAGGTGAGATCATGGGTCAGATAGGAGAGACGTTTGTTGTGAAAAACCGAGTGCTCACACCGAAGACCCCGTCCCCCTAGACTGGAAGGAGTGTATGGGAGAACGGAGCAGTACTTGTCAGCGGGGCGAAAATGGTAGATGATCAACTGAATAAGATCTTCGAGCAGGCCGCCGGGTCGACCCACCAGCTCCTCAGCAATAGAAGGGACAGTGAACATTTGGATGGAGAAGGTGAGGGTAGAGTGCTCTGGACTACGGTCAACACCCAGGTGGCACCGAGCTAGGGTCTTGTAACACTTGGCAAACATTAGCGCCATTTCCCGCCGGGGCACGGGGTCGGAAAGGATGGCGCCGACGTAAATGCACCGAGTGACTAGTCTCGCCTCCTTCCATAGCCGAGCATCGAGAAGAAGAAGGGCCTCGAGTCGCTTATAAGGGTCAAAGAGACTGGAAGTACATTTGGTGCTGAGAAGGAAGGCCCGGCGCAAAGCAACCTTAATAAGGGGCAGGGCCTTGTGAGAGAGGGAGCGTACGTGGGCAGCCAAATCGTTGTGGATGGGAGTAGAGTCCCTTCCGGGACCCCCTAGGCCCTCGCCCGATGAAGCGTCCTCCATTTCTGGGGAGATGAGGCGAGCAAGGACAGAAAGGAGGATACCGACCTCCTCCTCGGCCCAGAGGTCACGAGCTTTCTGAATACTCAATTGCAAACCAATCTCCTCAACCTTTCGGGCGATACTATGAATGATACGTAAGTTACGTAAATGAATGAGAATAGCCCTTCCTCGAGCATCAACCTCCTCGGCGATCCGACGAGCCCTAGCATCAGAGAAACGGGCAGCCAGGGTGATTTGGGAAACAACTTCATCAAAAGAATGAGTTTCATCATTCCATAGGACGCAACCATAAAGGACCCCCTTGGTGGTCTCATGACCATGTTCCTCCTCAATACCGCCTGGCTGCGGGAGGGAAGTAGGGGAGGTTTCATGACTTTCCCCAATCGGGTTTCCCTTGTCATCCAATCCAAGATCACCAAGATGACTGGAAGCCTCGTTAATGTGTTCAATGTCATCCAATTCAATCACCTCTGGGCTATAGGACAGAATATCCAGGCACCAGTCTAGAATTTCACCCATGACCTCTGTCAGTCGCGTCAAATCTGGGAGGGATTCATCCGACGGAGACTCCCCTTCGCCTGAGCCTTTTTCTCTTGGGTCAGGGTGAAGAGGGCATCCTATGGGGTTATTCCAAGCCTCGGGATCTCCACAGTCGCAACAGCCTCCACCCGAAGGGTTCAAGGACACCGAGACATCATGATTATCATGGAAATGGCCACTTGCCTCGAAACACTCTGCACACATGACGCAAGTGTTATCCATACCGCACTCTCTACAATGATGATAAAAGATGAAAGGAAAGAGTGGATGTGAGAGAATTGGAATGCGCCCTGTGAATAAGGAAACTGATCCGACCTACCTGCATCGATAAAAAATATCGGATTGGTTGAGGTACTTTCCACAAATGGGCGAGGCGATGAGAGCAGAACGGTCAGTGGTGGTGGATGGAAGGGCAGCTTCAATTCGAGCCAAGACAAGCGGGACCGTCAGGCCGAAGCGTCGGTAGCCACATTGGGCACTGACCCCAAACATAAGCTTGTCCATGGTAGAGGCCATACTCAGTTTGGGATCAGGCCAAAAGGTTCCCTCTGAAGATCCCCTCTCACCCGGTTTGTCCCTGGACGGCGGATTCATGTTGCGGATGCTACGTCAGTGTGTAGAGAGGAGGTGAGGAGGGCTGACTTTATGGGAGAGTGTATGCCTCCACTTCAGTCGTCACCAACATCAACAAGGACTTACTTGAGATAAAGGGACAAGGGGAATGTCGATAGGTGTAATTGCTTTAGAGGACAAGTGGAGGTGAGAGTGGATAAAGTGGTAAAGTTGGAGGGAAGAGGGAAGAAGCAAGGGCTGGATGGGTACTCAGGCGGGGCCACTGTAGAGACGACCTATGCTGGAGTGAGTCCTTGGAAGATATCCAAGCCTGCGAGTAAGCCCAACCGAAGTGCATATGCGAGGATCAGTGATACGCCTCAGCCGCCACTGATACTAAGGATCTGGATGTGTGGATGAGGAACAGCTGTGAAGGGGCAGATATGACTAGAGGGCCAACGCGTCATACGTTAGAGCTGATGCGGAGATGCATAAATTTCGCGGGTTGAGACAGGCGGGCGGGCTAATTCAAACCGTCCTTTAGGTCCAATAACAATAAAGATATTGATCCTTAAAGGATGCCTTAAAGGTTCATTAATACTCTCACCCAAGAAACATTTGATTACGGTCAAAGAGTACCGCTGAATAGAACACGGTCCACCCAAGATCAAGCCCAGATCAAGGCCGATAAATCAACGGGATGTATCTATCAAGGCCTCTATATTCCTCCTTCTCTCCCCCTTCCCCACCCCGACACCTCTGAACGGTACCGCCGCATCCAGAATAGGCTATACAAATCGTCCAATGGCGATGAATGAATAACGCAGGACGCAGTTCAATCATCTAACGAGGCTCCTCCTTGATGCGAACTGGGTGGTCATCGCGTCGCCGTTCATCCCTACGCCGAGAAAAGGCCCGAACACTCTCGTCCCCATCCCTAGCAATGATCATGGAGCGATAGTTGTTCCATAACAAGACTTCAAGTTGCCGGGCGTATTGTAGCACAGCGGTGAAATCCTCCTTGGTCTGGAACCCAGTGTATAAGACTCCAGACTTGGCCGTGAATCTATCTCTCTCCAGTTCCCAAAGTCGAACTTGATCCACGACCGTCAAAGGAAGAATCGGATTCTATTAAAATGAGGACTAGAGGGTGAGGTGGAGAAATCAAGGAGAGAGAGGGGCATAAGTGCTTACTTGATGCCGAGTATGAGGATGAGCATTGGCAGTGAGGTACTGAATGATCTATGGGATGAAATAGCGATGGGAGTTCACGGAGGAGGATGAGCTATACAACAAACAAACAAGTACTCAGTCCCATCTCCCTTGAAGATACCTGATCGGCCGTAATGCCGTTAGAGAGGGCACGACGGACGCTCTCCCGAGTCACAGAGCCCGAGACCATGTTGGCAAATCGGGCCTTTAAACTACAGAAGAGATTTAATATTGCAATTTTCAATGGGGAGTCTACCGGAGAATATGAGAGACGGATGAGACGCAGAAAAGACCCCATGTCCCAAGCTCCCCCGTCCCTTAGCCATACCGGTATAGGCATATAGTCGATAATTAGTCTCAAGGATGATGAACCCTTCATTCCCCTCCTCCTGGCCCCCCTCGGCACCCGAGGTTAGGGTTGTGGCAAGGCGAGTGGGGTAGAATCGACGGGATGTTTTCTGTATATAACCAAAAGGAGGAGGATGAGAAGGTGAGAGGGGCGATCATATCCATTCACCCAGGCCCTTCATTCACTGACCTTTCGTCGGTAAACAAGACCAAAATTTTGCAAATCCTCCAAAAGCAGCATCTGAGTCTGAGTAAACGTTTCCATGCCGTAGTCCTGACCAAAGGTCAACCCACCAAGCTGAAAAAGGAGGTGAAGGACCTCGACTAGATCAAGCTGTAGACCCTCGATGAACTCCATGTACTGAAGGAGAAACCCCCAAACCTGATGGTACCGGTCCTGAAGGACAAATTGAAATCCGGCCTGGGTAATGGCGAGCCTTCCGGTGGACATGCTATTATCCAGGAAAAATGAAATCATGTCAGCTTCTCCTGGCTTGATCTATAACTGCTCGTCAGAAACAGCTAGACTTACTTGGGCGCCATAAGTCCAGATCGCTCTAGTAGCTTACGGGCTGCATTGCTGGGTTGGGCCTCGTCGGTCCCGACCATAAAGTGGAGAATCCTACCCCACTTTTCCTCCGAGTGCTTGGTAAGAAAGGCTTTGTCGACGGCGTACTTGTCCTTTGTGGAAGAGGGGGTACCAAAGCACTCACTGCCTCGACCGGCCAAGGCAGATTGCAGAGCCTTGCGAAATGTCTCTTCAAGCAATAAAGTCTTGCCTTCTTGGACAATGTGAAGGCGGTACAGAGGCTTCAAGGCCGTTTCCCTTGCCGTCTCAGCCCTTAAGGTGGTCCAAGCCGTAACGTGGGAGACATGAACAGGGGTGGGGAGGTAAAGTAAGGACATAACCAGGTGCTTGGACAAGACGGGCAGGAGACGAAAGACTGCTAGCGTGGATGCCGGATTAGCGTACAACCGAGCCAGCGATCCTGGGGCGAGGGACTCGAGATACTCGGACACGGATGTCCTAAATAGCCTGGGATTTCCTGGGGTGGACATTGGAGGGAGGGGAGGAAGGAAGGTGGAGCAAGACTGGATAAGATTGTAGTACTAGTACCCGTTGGGGATTTCATCCGGTCGATGGCGGTGTCCCAAGTTGTGGATAGTAAGGTGGGTTTAACAGCCCAGGGGGTTTTTACCGTGATGATGCACCATATAGACTCGAGAGGATCATACGCGTCGTTAGTAAGAATAGCTCATTGTTATATGCCTACTCATCACCACGATTGCGATAAGAGCCACATTCAACAAAGAATAGCATAGCCAAGCCGAGCGATTTAAAGATATCTCGGAGAGAGAGAGCATATGTAATTAGATCATAAAAAAGGCAAAGATGATCTTTGAGCTGGGAAAATACCTTCCCCTAGCTAATCCTCCTCATCCTCTTCACCCACTTCCAGAGAAGGGCTGGGGAGAGATGAAGGATAGTCCACATCGGGGTAAGCGCTTTTATCCAAAGCTTTGACCTCGGAAACAAGCCGGGAAACATGGGCATCCCCAGCATCGTCCCCCAGGTCTTCAAGGGCAGTCTCCAGATGGAAAAGGTAGTCACGATTTGGCCCACTGGGCCCAACAGCCTTAGAAATCTGAAGGGCCATCTCCTTTATGGGGGCAGGACCGACATATTCGGAATTTTCCAAGGTCCCAATGTACACCAAGGCCTAAAGTAGAAGATGAGCGGAGATGCCCTATCTCCCTTATCTCATCTCTTTCCCTAGATTTACCTTACTAACAACAGGTTGTTCTTGGCCCGATTGAAAGACGTCTACATAGTGAACGGTGTATCCATTCTAGAGCGGCAGCAGGTAAGAGTGCTGCCTCGGATGAATAGAATCGACATTTATCGCTCCTACAAGACTCACCTTTTCCCGATAGTTTAAATGATCCATGACCTTTTCCACCTCGGACTCGGCAATTTTATACGCCATGCCCCAAGTTTCATTCCTTTCAGCCTCCCTGTCCTTCTATTTGGGAGACAGTGGGATGCGTCAGTGCGCATTTCATTCTCTCTACCACGAAGAGAATATCGTGTTCTTCCGACACCGGACCTACTTCCTCTTCAGGGATTTCCAGCCATTGTTCGCGAGGTATCAGTGTCACCACTCTCCCAGGTCTTTCTGGGAGGCCTCGGTGATCTGTGGAGGCCTGCCAAAACCTACGGACATGGCCTCGAATGTACCCAGCTTTCCTAGAGGAAGGAAAACGGGAGAGGGAGATGAATATAAACACTGTATTCGGCTACCCAAGTGGTCAAGGGACTCACGCTTCAACAATGGGAAAATCCACTTTCCAAATCAAACTACCATATCCAAATATCCACATGGTATATAGGCTGAGTGTTAAGACGGGGGGAGGGGGGGATCAGGAGAGAGCGGATGTCGCTAAAAGGAAAGAGGTAGAAGAAGGTATGTGGATAAGGGAAGGAGAGATTGCGATATATCCCAAGCTCCGAGGCACCCTCCTTTCTCACGGGGCGAGGGGGTTTCCACAAGTTCTTGGTGCCCCCCGCCTCTGCTGAGTCCTTTGACCCCAGAATACCCGATCCCAGGACTAGTATTGCATATATAAAGTAAACCATCATGGTCTTATCCTTGTTTACGCACCTGACTAGCGCCACAGAAATATACTATCTCGTTAAAATGTGAAATTCTCTTCTCTCATCCCATTTTATGATGAATCCCTCAATCTCACCCATAGCTTTCCAAGGATGCCGGATTGATTATAGAATGAGATATCAATCTATTCTTGTGATCACCAAAAGCTTCTTGGTCTTGATACCCAGCATTACTGCTATCAATATCTGGGGATAGACGGTGTGTGTACGCCGTTTTGTGGGGTATTCTTATTGATAAAGCTCTCCTTTGCATATCCACCTCAGCGGAGGATGAAGTGATGAAGATGTCCAAGTGAGTCCTGGCCCTTGATCAGTATCAAGGAGACCTCCAATGCACGGGTGATCATTTTCATTCAAAAATCACAGACAGCTTTCTTTGATTCAATCGATACTGCTTTTCCTTCAAGGGAACATGCCCCTCCCTCACATTCCTGGTGCTCAGACGGGGTTGGGTGCATGAAGATGATGCAGTTGTGTGACTGAATTTGAGTCCCCCCTCTCGAGGGGGGGATCACCATGCTCAACCTGATCTGGGTAGGTAGATGCCGCATCCAATTAGTACCTGTCTGGTCGTTGCACTGACGCCCTCTGCCACCCGATTTGTCCTCTAACAATAACAATAAAGGTATTAATAGGGATGTATTCTGACTCTATCTGTACCCCCCCTCTCCCTCTACTCCTACCAGACACCCACTTGTCCAGCCCATCTTGCCTCTTCTCCGTTCTCTTGCCCTTCCATCTTCTCATCTTATCCCCCACGCAACACTATGGAAAACCCTGATTGGCAGTTTGAAAAAGTGGTTGGTGACCCGATTCATGTAAGATGACCCTGAGACCCCTCCTCCCCCAATCTAGTGTTCGCTTAGCTCACTCTGCACGCAGAAATACATCCGTCTAGATGATCTGTGTTGGGATGTTGTGGACACGGAGGAGTTCCAACGTCTTCGAGACCTAAAGCAACTGGGTTCGGCCTACTATGTATTTCCGGGGGCATCACACAACCGATTTGAGCATTCCATTGGCGTGTCGTATCTGGCAGGAAAGACGGTGGAACGGTTCAAGAATCGCCAACCTGGATTAGAATTAACCGAGGGGGATGTGCGGTGTGTCCGCATTGCCGGTCTGTGCCATGACATTGGGCATGGACCGTTTAGCCATGTTTTTGACAATGAATTTATCCCTAGAGCTAGGTAAGAGGGTGGGAAGGGATGAGCCGGCCTAGCGACTGTATTCTCACTGCTACATCTGATAGACCTGGTGTATCTTGGTCGCACGAGGAAGGGAGCGAGATGATGCTGGAATACCTTGTGGAAGAGAATAACATTGATCTGGATGCAGAAGATGTCCGGTTCATCAAGGCGCTGATCTCTGGGGTTCCGTCGCATGCGGAGCAAAGGGATGGTAAGAGGTTTTTGTTTGACATTGTGGCTAATAAGCGCAATGGCATTGATGTGGACAAGCTGGATTACCTGGCCCGGGATTGTCATTACCTCGGGGAGCAAGCGGGGTATGATGGGCAGAGGCTCCTAGAGTTCAGCGAGGTACGGGATGACCAGGTGTGCTACTACCATAAGGAGGTATATAACATCTACGAGCTCTTCAACACCCGGTACTCCCTCTTCAAGCGCATTTACTGCCATCGGGTTGGAAAAGCCATTGAGTACATGATCACTGATGCACTCCTTGCCGCCGACCCTGTCCTGGGGATTTCCGATGCCATTGGACGGCCTGACCAGTACAAGCAATTGACCGATACTGTACTGAGGCAAATTGAGTTTTCCAAGGATGAGGTAAGGGTTGCATGGAAGATGGGGGAGAGAGAGGTAGGGGCCGAGGCAGGGATAGCTTACCGTGGTCTTCCCTTATCCCCCAGGCACTTGCCTCATCAAGGGACATTATCCGCAGGATTCGACAAAGGAATTTGTATCGCTTTGTGTGCGAGTACCTCATCCCCCCCAACTGGATGACCCATTTGACCAAGGTGTGTTTTTTTGATACTGGAGGATACCTTCCCCCTGATACAATGGCGTCCATCTTACCCCTACCTCTACATCTAGGAGAAGATCAATGAAAATGCCATCATTGACCACCAACCGTCAGGATCTCATTTAAATAAGGAGGATGTGATTGTAGAGTGGGCCAAGTTAAATTACGGAAGTGGAGACAAGAACCCTGTGGATTCAGTCAAGTTCTACTCTAAACACGATCATCATGGTAAATCGGACAGACAATGATGTATTTCTGTTGCTATATTTCCTCTTCTCACACCCATCTCACATTCCACGTTCACAGAGGCCTTTCACATCTCCAAGGAGAGAGTGAGTCTCCTGGTACCAGAGAGGTATCAAGAAGTGATTATTCGTGTCTACACACGGGATACAAACAAGGTGAGGCTGGATGAGGAAAGTTTTATGGTGTAGTGGTGAATGGGAAGAAAATCAACGAGCTGCTCACCTTTCACTTCCACACTCCCTTTCCATAGATCCGAGCGGTTCTAGAGGCATTTCAGAGGCTCATGGCGACGTTCATTTCCTCTTCCGACGCGTCGGAGCCTTTGGGATTGGATAGGATGGTGCGGTGGAGAAGTCCAAAAAAGAGACGGTATGTCTCAATGCAGGAAGATGACATGCCAGAGAAACCCAAGTACCGGAACTTGACGGCTCGTCTGGAAGAAACATCCCGTACCTCCGTGGAGGTTGGAAACGATGCTGGCGATGCAGAGAGAGGCGAGATGGACGTCAAGGGAAGACATCCCCCTAATCCCTTTTCCCCTTTGACGCCCAATTCTCTCCGGTCCAACTCGGTCTCCATGTCCTCTTCGCCCATCGTGAAGGAATGGGTGGATCGAGGATGATATTGGAGACGGAGAGGTATGAAAATAGTCAATGAATTTTGCTTGGTCTTGTCACACCTCCCACTGGACTTTACGGAGGATGGGAAGTGAGCGGTGCCATTACAATTGACACACGTGATTAAGGTCATATGATGGGGCTGAGGGCTGATCCATTGTGATCCTAAAGCGCTTCCAGGGGTCGTCAGTCCCCCCTCCCTCCCCCCCC